>WNWK01002397.1:0-211742 GCA_009830355.1 Cherax destructor
AAAGCTGACCATGAACTTCGTTTTAAAGTCTATCGAAAACCTACCAATCAACGCGAACTTCTCCACTTCTACTCTGGAAATAAATGGTATAAAATACCGACACAATGGAAAAATAAACACATAAGCAGTATAATGTGATCCTTTATTGACAACGTTTCGCCCACGCAGTGGGCTTTATCGAGTCACAGACAGATCTACCTGGAAAATGAGCAACATGGAGATATATATAGGGTACAGTCAGGTGGAGAATGCTGGGTCAGGTGGAGAAAGCGGCATGTGACAGTCTTAAAAGTAGTGTGATAGTTAAAAACATTGTGTGACTTATAGGACCTGCAGTGTACCATTCTTGAGTTCTAGGTGGGATAGCGTTGAAGAAGTTTCTTGGCAATAGGTTCAGCTATGTTGTAGAAGCCGTTGTTCTGGTTGAAGTTGTTGGATATACAGATGAGTGATGATTCTAGGATTCTTCGGTATTGCGTGTTGTCTTCTCTGGCGATGAGTCTTGCGTTTCTGTAGTTGATTAAATGGTTGTGTAAATTTCGGTGTTGAACACAGGCATTTCTTGAGTCGTCAGATCTGCCTGCGTACTGGTGTTCTGAAATGCGTGTTTTCATGTGTTTATACTTCTACTCTACCACGACACCAAAACTAAACGTAGTGTAATTATAGGCTTTTTCTGCGCACTCAGAATCTGCAGCAGTGAGTTCCTTGAAGAAGAATACTCCTTATTGAACAAGTTTTTTCTAAACTTCACTATCCTCGTCACTTCATTAGAGACTGCAGACATAAGAACATAAGAACATAAGAAAGGAGGAACACTACAGCAGACCTGTTGGCCCATACTAGGCAGGTCCTTCACATTCCATCCCACTAACAGAATATTTGTTCAACCTAATTTTCAATGCTACCCAAGAAATAAGCTTTGATAATTTTATTTACTCATGTGCAATTCCCACTCAAATCTAACCCTCTCACTCATGAATTTATCCAACCTAAATTTAAAACTAACCAAGGTCCTTGCTTCAATAACCCTACTAGGCAGACTGTTCCACTCATCAACTACCCTATTTCCAAACTAATACTTTCCTATATCCTTTCTAAATCTAAACTTATCTAACTTGAATCCATTATTGCGGGTTCTCTTTTGAGAGATACCCTCAAGACCTTATTTATATCCCCTTTGTTAATACCCATTTTCCACTTGTATACCTCGATCATGTCTCCCTCATTCTACGTCTTACAAGTGAATGTAATTTAAGGGTCTTCAATCTTTCTTCGTAAGGAAGATTTCTAATGCTATGTATTAATTTAGTCATTCTACGCTGAATGTTTTCTAACGAAATTATGTCCATTCTGTAATATAGAGACCAGAACTGAGCTGCGTAATCTAGGTGAGGCCTTACTAATGATGTATAAAGCTGTAATATAACCTTTGGACTTCTGTTGCTAACACTTCTTGATATAAATCCCTGTAATCTATTTGCCTTATTACGTACGCTTAGGCATTGCTGTCTTGGTTTAAGGTTGCTGCTTACCATCACCCCCAAGTCCTTCTCGCAATCTGTATGGCTAAGTTCTACGTTATTTAACTTATAAGTGCTTGGGTTATGGACACTCCCGAGCTTCAGAACCTTGCATTTATCTACATTGAACTGCATCTGCCACTTTTCTGACCACGAATTAAGTTTGTCTAAATCTTCCTGAAGTTCTATGACATCTATGTTTGAATCAATTATCCTACCTATCTTCGTGTCATCGGCGAATTTGCTCATATCACTATTAATTCCCTCATCAAGGTCATTGATATATATTATAAATAACAATGGGCCTAAGACTGATCCCTGTGGAACACCACTTGTTACAAGTGATTCTTTGTTAGCAAGAACCAAATCAAGCAAGTTGCTACCTCTAGTTGGTTCTGTCACAAACTGTTTTAAAAAACAACCCTGAACCATATCAAGAAAGTCAATAGACTCAAGATTACCTGTCACTGTACAGGCTGCCCAAAGAACATTTATCCCATATAAAGAAATTAGATCAAGTTGAAATGACCCAAAATGGATGAAAAAAAGGCTCAAATATCTTTTAGGGCAAAATAAAAGAATTTATAGGCTCATAAAAGGATGTGAGGGTCATCTTATAAATCAGTGTTCTATTCTTAAGAAGAAGAAGTCGACAACACTCTTCCTTTCCTTGATGTTCTTCTCTACAAAGCTGACCATGAACTTCGTTTTAAAGTCTATCGAAAACCTACCAATCAACGCGAACTTCTCCACTTCTACTCTGGAAATAAATGGTATAAAATACCGACACAATGGAAAAATAAACACATAAGCAGTATAATGTGATCCTTTATTGACAACGTTTCGCCCACGCAGTGGCTTTATCGAGTCACAGACAGATCTACCTGGAAAATGAGCAACATGGAGTATATATAGGGTACAGTCAGGTGGAGAATGCTGGGTCAGGTGGAGAAAGCGGCATGTGACAGTCTTAAAAGTAGTGTGATAGTTAAAAACATTGTGTGACTTATAGGACCTGCAGTGTACCATTCTTGAGTTCTAGGTGGGATAGCGTTGAAGAAGTTTCTTGGCAATAGGTTCAGCTATGTTGTAGAAGCCGTTGTTCTGGTTGAAGTTGTTGGATATACAGATGAGTGATGATTCTAGGATTCTTCGGTATTGCGTGTTGTCTTCTCTGGCGATGAGTCTTGCGTTTCTGTAGTTGATTAAATGGTTGTGTAAATTTCGGTGTTGAACACAGGCATTTCTTGAGTCGTCAGATCTGCCTGCGTACTGGTGTTCTGAAATGCGTGTTTTCTTATGTGTTTATACTTCTACTCTCACCACGACACCAAAACTAAACGTAGTGTAATTATAGGCTTTTTTCTGCGCGCACTCAGAATCTGCAGCAGTGAGTTCCTTGAAGAAGAATACTCCCTTATTGAACAAGTTTTTTCTAAACTTCACTATCCTCGTCACTTCATTAGAGACTGCAGACATAAGAACATAAGAACATAAGAAAGGAGGAACACTACAGCAGACCTGTTGGCCCATACTAGGCAGGTCCTTCACATTCCATCCCACTAACAGAATATTTGTTCAACCTAATTTTCAATGCTACCCAAGAAATAAGCTTTGATAATTTTATTTACTCATGTGCAATTCCCACTCAAATCTAACCCCTCTCACTCATGAATTTATCCAACCTAAATTTAAAACTAACCAAGGTCCTTGCTTCAATAACCCTACTAGGCAGACTGTTCCACTCATCAACTACCCTATTTCCAAACTAATACTTTCCTATATCCTTTCTAAATCTAAACTTATCTAACTTGAATCCATTATTGCGGGTTCTCTTTTGGAGAGATACCCTCAAGACCTTATTTATATCCCCTTTGTTAATACCATTTTCCACTTGTATACCTCGATCATGTCTCCCTCATTCTACGTCTTACAAGTGAATGTAATTTAAGGGTCTTCAATCTTTCTTCGTAAGGAAGATTTCTAATGCTATGTATTAATTTAGTCATTCTACGCTGAATGTTTTCTAACGAAATTATGTCCATTCTGTAATATAGAGACCAGAACTGAGCTGCGTAATCTAGGTGAGGCCTTACTAATGATGTATAAAGCTGTAATATAACCTTTGGACTTCTGTTGCTAACACTTCTTGATATAAATCCTGTAATCTATTTGCCTTATTACGTACGCTTAGGCATTGCTGTCTTGGTTTAAGGTTGCTGCTTACCATCACCCCCAAGTCCTTCTCGCAATCTGTATGGCTAAGTTCTACGTTATTTAACTTATAAGTGCTTGGGTTATGGACACTCCCGAGCTTCAGAACCTTGCATTTATCTACATTGAACTGCATCTGCCACTTTTCTGACCACGAATTAAGTTTGTCTAAATCTTCCTGAAGTTCTATGACATCTATGTTTGAATCAATTATCCTACCTATCTTCGTGTCATCGGCGAATTTGCTCATATCACTATTAATTCCCTCATCAAGGTCATTGATATATATTATAAATAACAATGGGCCTAAGACTGATCCCTGTGGAACACCACTTGTTACAAGTGATTCTTTGTTAGCAAGAACCAAATCAAGCAAGTTGCTACCTCTAGTTGGTTCTGTCACAAACTGTTTTAAAAAACAACCCTGAACCATATCAAGAAAGTCAATAGACTCAAGATTACCTGTCACTGTACAGGCTGCCCAAAGAACATTTATCCCATATAAAGAAATTAGATCAAGTTGAAATGACCCAAAATGGATGAAAAAAAGGCTCAAATATCTTTTAGGGCAAAATAAAAGAATTTATAGGCTCATAAAAGGATGTGAGGGTCATCTTATAAATCAGTGTTCTATTCTTAAGAAGAAGAAGTCGACAACACTCTTCCTTTCCTTGATGTTCTTCTCTACAAAGCTGACCATGAACTTCGTTTTAAAGTCTATCGAAAACCTACCAATCAACGCGAACTTCTCCACTTCTACTCTGGAAATAAATGGTATAAAATATCGACACAATGGAAAAATAAACACATAAGCAGTATAATGTGATCCTTTATTGACAACGTTTCGCCCACGCAGTGGGCTTTATCGAGTCACAGACAGATCTACCTGGAAAATGAGCAACATGGAGATATATATAGGGTACAGTCAGGTGGAGAATGCTGGGTCAGGTGGAGAAAGCGGCATGTGACAGTCTTAAAAGTAGTGTGATAGTTAAAAACATTGTGTGACTTATAGGACCTGCAGTGTACCATTCTTGAGTTCTAGGTGGGATAGCGTTGAAGAAGTTTCTTGGCAATAGGTTCAGCTATGTTGTAGAAGCCGTTGTTCTGGTTGAAGTTGTTGGATATACAGATGAGTGATGATTCTAGGATTCTTCGGTATTGCGTGTTGTCTTCTCTGGCGATGAGTCTTGCGTTTCTGTAGTTGATTAAATGGTTGTGTAAATTTCGGTGTTGAACACAGGCATTTCTTGAGTCGTCAGATCTGCCTGCGTACTGGTGTTCTGAAATGCGTGTTTTCTTATGTGTTTATACTTCTACTCTCACCACGACACCAAAACTAAACGTAGTGTAATTATAGGCTTTTTCCTGCGCGCACTCAGAATCTGCAGCAGTGAGTTCCTTGAAGAAGAATACTCCCTTATTGAACAAGTTTTTTCTAAACTTCACTATCCTCGTCACTTCATTAGAGACTGCAGACATAAGAACATAAGAACATAAGAAAGGAGGAACACTACAGCAGACCTGTTGGCCCATACTAGGCAGGTCCTTCACATTCCATCCCACTAACAGAATATTTGTTCAACCTAATTTTCAATGCTACCCAAGAAATAAGCTTTGATAATTTTATTTACTCATGTGCAATTCCCACTCAAATCTAACCCCTCTCACTCATGAATTTATCCAACCTAAATTTAAAACTAACCAAGGTCCTTGCTTCAATAACCCTACTAGGCAGACTGTTCCACTCATCAACTACCCTATTTCCAAACTAATACTTTCCTATATCCTTTCTAAATCTAAACTTATCTAACTTGAATCCATTATTGCGGGTTCTCTTTTGGAGAGATACCCTCAAGACCTTATTTATATCCCCTTTGTTAATACCCATTTTCCACTTGTATACCTCGATCATGTCTCCCCTCATTCTACGTCTTACAAGTGAATGTAATTTAAGGGTCTTCAATCTTTCTTCGTAAGGAAGATTTCTAATGCTATGTATTAATTTAGTCATTCTACGCTGAATGTTTTCTAACGAAATTATGTCCATTCTGTAATATAGAGACCAGAACTGAGCTGCGTAATCTAGGTGAGGCCTTACTAATGATGTATAAAGCTGTAATATAACCTTTGGACTTCTGTTGCTAACACTTCTTGATATAAATCCCTGTAATCTATTTGCCTTATTACGTACGCTTAGGCATTGCTGTCTTGGTTTAAGGTTGCTGCTTACCATCACCCCCAAGTCCTTCTCGCAATCTGTATGGCTAAGTTCTACGTTATTTAACTTATAAGTGCTTGGGTTATGGACACTCCCGAGCTTCAGAACCTTGCATTTATCTACATTGAACTGCATCTGCCACTTTTCTGACCACGAATTAAGTTTGTCTAAATCTTCCTGAAGTTCTATGACATCTATGTTTGAATCAATTATCCTACCTATCTTCGTGTCATCGGCGAATTTGCTCATATCACTATTAATTCCCTCATCAAGGTCATTGATATATATTATAAATAACAATGGGCCTAAGACTGATCCCTGTGGAACACCACTTGTTACAAGTCCCCATTCGGATTTAACCCCATTTATGCACACTCTCTGCTTCCTATTGGTGAGCCATGACTCGATCCATGATAGCACTTTTTCCCCAATGCTATGAGCTGCCACTTTCTTTAACAGTCTCTGGTGCGGTATTCTATCAAAAGCCTTACTAAAGTCTAAATAAACAATATCGAATTCTTTATCAGATCAACAGCCTCAAAGCTTTACTGAAGAAGGTTAATAAATTAGATAGGCGGGACGCCTCGTGAATCCATGCTGAGGATCATTAATCAAATTATGGTTATCTAGATGGTTTCAATAATATCAGCTATAATGACTCTAAATTTGCTACAATTGGGTCAGGCTTAGTGGGCGGTAATTTGAGAGTGATTTGTCCCCTGCTCTAAAATAGGATTTACATTACCCATCTTCATACAGAACTACCCTGTTTGAAGAGATAAATTAAAATGTTAGATATTGGTTCACTGAGTTCCATTTTGCATTCCTTAAGAACCCTTGCAAAAAGCTCATCAGGACCGGCGATTTATTTTGTTTCAGACGGTCTACTTGTTTCATAACCATTTCACTAGTGACTGTGATATTACATAATTTATCTTCTTCAGGGACACTATAAAAATTAATTACTTGGATATTATTAGTGTCTTCCTGTGTGAAAACCGAGAGAAAATATATTAAAAATAGAGCACATATTCTCCTACTCAGTAAGATGAACAGAGTTATTTTTAAGGGGACCTATCTTATCCCTAACTTTTGTTCTATAAACCTGGAAAAACGTTTTGGGTTAGTTTTTGAATCCCTAGCAACTTTAATTTCATAGTCCAATTTAGCTTTTCTTATACCCTTTTTAATGTCCCTCTTAATGTCAGTATACTGATTTATAAGATGACCCTCACCTCTATCTATCAGCCTATAAATTCCTTTCTTCTGCCCTAAAAGATATTTGAGCCTATTATTCATCCATTTTGGGTCATTTCAACTTGATCTAATTTCTTTATACGGGATAAATGTTCTATGGGCAGCCTGTATAGTGTTACGAAAGCTGTCATATTGATAGCTCTCTTCGTTACCCCAGTCCACAGTTGATAAGTGTTCTCTAAGCCCATTATAATCTGCTAAGCAAAAGTCTGGGACTGTTACTGAATTATCCCTACTATCATACATCCATTCAATGCTAAAGGACTTGTGGTCGCTTGTGCAGCGTTCCTCTGTAAATTCTAAATTATTAACAAGGTATTCCTTATTTGCCAGAACCAAGTCAAGTAGGTTATTTCCCCTTGTAGGTTCTGTCACAAACTGCTTCAAAAAACAATCCTGAACTACTTCTAAGAAGTCGTTTGATTCTAAATTGCCTGTCAAGAAATTCCAATCAATCTGACTAAAGTTAAAGTCCCCTAGAATTACTACGTTATCGTGCCTTGTGGCTTTAACAGTTTCCTCCCAGAGTAGTCTTCTTGTTCCCTATCTAAGTTTGGAGGACGATATATCACGCCTAAAACCAATTTTTGACACCCCTCTGAAAATTCTATCGAGAAGACTCAGTATGTATTATTTCAGACTTTTGCCCGTTTTTATGCAACAGTTTAAATGATCGAGGACATAGAGTACCACCCCACCCTCCTTCCAGATACTTCTGTCTACTTGGAACAATTTAAAACCCTGGATGTGACATTTAGCAGGCATGTCCCGATTTTTTCATATTAAACCACGTCTCAGTTATTGCAAAAACATCAATATTACCCACACTAGCAAGTAGTCTCAACTCGTCCATCTTATTCCTAGCACTACGACAATTGGTGTAATATACATTTAAAGACCCTCCTTTCTCTTTACCCTTCCTGCTCATTTCTGTTTTTCCACTATACCTATTACTGTCCTTGTCATCTAGTGCCACTGGCTTTCCAGTATCCACCTTATTCTGCCTATTACTAGTTCTCCTAGAACTTATAATATTACTACATTGGGACTTCACTGTTTTCCCCCCAAAACCCATACTACTAACTATTTCTAGTTTAAAGCCCTAACAGCTCCATCCACTGCAGTTACCAGTGCCCCCACCCCAGACCTGGATAACTGAACCCCATCCCTGGCATACATGTCATTTCTGTCATAGAAGAGGTCCCAGTTGTCAATGAATGTTACTGCATTTTCCTTACAGTAATTGTAGGGCCAGTAATTGACACCAATTTACCTGGACAGCCATTCATTTCCAACTCCTCTCCTTGGCAAAATACCACATATGACAGGGTTTCCACCCTTCTTCCCAATTATGTCTATTGCTGACCTAAACCTGCTAGTCAGGTCCTCACTCCTACGTCTGACAATAGCGTTGCCTCCAGCACTGAGACAGATAATAATAGGATTGCTCCCATTACCTCTCATGATGTCGTCCAGACGGCTAACAATATCCTTCATCCCAGCCCCAGGAAAGCAAACCCTCTCTCTTCTACTCATATCCTTCAAACAGATGGCCCTATCCATGTACCTAACCTGGCTGTCCCCAACAACAACAACAATGTTTTTACCTTCCTTGGTGTCGTTCATCGTGACGCTCCCAGAAGTCGACTCACATTCATCGGGTAGCACGGAGAATCGGTTTGATGTTTCCACAACAGTTTCCTGGATTTTCGTTGATTCTACCTCTCCATCCGTCCTCTTGATCCTTAACTTTGTCCCATGCATTCCAGCCACTGTCCAGGTTCCTTTCTTGACTTGAGGATTCTCAACAGGAGGATTACTACGAATCCTCTTGATTTCCTCAGTCAGTCGCTGTATCTCAAGCTTAGCTACCCTCAGTTCTTCCTTTAGCTGCTGGTAGAGTAGCTCAAGAGAGGACATCTCGTTCAGATTCACAGAGAGCACACAAAACACGTCTTCACTGAGTTAAGTCAGGTCACCAGTGGCTTTGTCAATACAAATTCTAGGACATAACTTGAAGACAGTAGAACTGTATACAAAAGATAAGGTAATCAGCCCCTCAGCCTTGGAGTTGGTGTGAAGGGCACCGTAGTTGAAGTCTTCCCCACCAACTCCATTGCCAAACACGTTTCCAACATTTTTTCCAATACCTCATTCCGAGTATCCACCTCCACATCCACCACCAACAAGGACATTACCAGTAACAGACAGGACAAGCTACAATCCACTGCAGGGGTATACACAATCCCTTGTAATGACTGCAGCAAATTATACGTCGACGAAACATCCAGAGACCTCCAAACACCTATTTCAGAACACCAGTACGCAGGCAGATCTGACGACTCAAGGAATGCCTGTGTTCAACACCAAAATTCACACAACCATTTAATCAACTACAGAAAAGCAAGACTCATCGCCAGAGAAGACAACATTCAATACCGAAGAATCCTGGAATCATGACTTATCTGCATATCCAACAACTTCAACCAGAACAACGGCTTCTACAACATACCTGAACCTATTGCTAAGAAACTTCTTCATCGCTATCCCACATAAGAACTTAAGAATGGAACACTGAAGAAGGTCTACCCATATACTTGTCAAATCTCTTTTTAAAGCTTCCCAAGGTTTAAGACTCCATCACCCTACTCTGAAGATTATCACATGCAGCATTCTCCACCTGACCCAGCATTCTCCACCTGACTAAATCCTATAAATACTCATGTATCAATAAAGCACACTGCGTGGGCGAAACGTTGTCAATAAAAGATCACAGTATGTTGCTTATGTGTTTATTTTTCCATGTATAAAGCTGTAATAAAAGCTCTGGACTTCTGTTGCTTACACTTCTTGATATAAATCCCAGTAATCTGTTAGCCTTTTTACGTACGCTTAGGCATTGCTGTCTTGGTTTAAGGTTGCTACTTACCATAATCCCCAAGTACTTTTAGCAATCTGTATGGCTAAGTTCTACGTTATTTAACTTATAAGTGCTTGGGTTATGGAAACTCCCGAGCTTCAGAACCCTGCATTTATCTACATTAAATTGCATCTGCCACTTTTCTGACCAGGAATTGAGTTTGTCTAAATCCACCTGAAGTTCCCTGACATCTACGTTTGAATCAATTATCCTACCTATCTTCGTGTCATCGGCGAATTTGCTCATATCACTAGTAATTCCCTCATCAAGGTCATTGATATATATTATAAACAACAATGGGACCAAGACTGATCCCTGTGGAACGCCACTTGTTACAGACCCCCACTCGGATTTAACCCCATTTATGCACACTCTCTGCTTCCTATTAGTGAGCCATGACTCGATCCATGACAGCACTTTTTCCCCAATGCCATGAGCTGCTACTTTCTTTAATAGTCTCTGGTGTGGTACTCTATCAAAAGCCTTACTAAAATCTAAATAAACAATATTGAATTCTTAATCGTGATCAACAGCCTCAAAAGCTTTACTAAGGAAGGTTAATAAATTAGATAGGCAGGAACTGCCCATCGTGAAACCATGCTGAGTATCATTAATCAAATAATGGTTATCTAGATGGCTTCTTATAATATCAGCTATAATTGACTCAAGCAATTTTCCTACAATTGAGGTCAGGCTTATTGGGCGGTAATTTGACGATAGTGACTTGTCCCCTGCTTTAAAAATAGGAATTACATTGGCCATCTTCCACATATCAGACACTACACCTGTTTGAAGAGGTAGATTAAAAATGTTAGTTAATGGTTCACAGAGTTCCATTTTGCATTCCTTAATAACCCTTGCAAAAATCTCACCAGGACCCGGTGATTTATTTTGTTTCAGTCGGGACATTATTGGTGTCTTCCTGTGTGAAAACCGAGAGAAAATAATTATTAAAAATAGAGCACATATCATTCTCCTTGTCAGTAAGATGCCCAGAGTTATAAATTAGACGCATATGCAACACTTGGGTATCTTTATTGAGGAACCAAGTCAAGTAGTTTATTTCTCCTTGTAGGTTCTGTCACAAACTGATTCAAAAAACAATCCTGAACATCTTCCAAAAAGTTGCTAGATTCTAAATTGCCTGTCAAGAAATTCCAATCAATCTGACTAAAGTTAAAGTCCCCTAGAATTACTACGTTATCGTGCCTTGTGGCCTTAACAATTTCCTTCCAAAGTAGTCTCCCTTGTTCCCTATCTAAGTTTGGAGGACGGTATATCACGCCTAAAATCAATTTTTCACACCCCTTTAAAAATTCTATCCAGACTCTGTATGTATTATTATTAAGACTTTATACCCGTTTTTATGCAACAATTTAAATGATCATGGACATAGTGCCACCCCACCCCCCTTTCCGATGCTTCTGTCTACTTGGAACAATTTAAAACTCTGAATGTGACATTCAGCAGGCATGTCCCGATTTTTCATATTAAACCATGTCTCAGTTAATGCAAAAACATCAATATTACCTGTACTTGCAACTAATCTCAATTCGTCCATCTTACTTCTCGCACTACGACTATTAGCATAAAAAATATTCAGAAAATCTCCCTTCTCTTTACTCTACCTGCTCATTTCTGTTTTTCCTCTATACCTATTGCTGTCCTTGTCACCTAGTGCCACTGGCTTTCCAATATCCACCTTATTCTGCCTATTACTAGTTCTCCTAGAATTCATAATATTACTACACTGGGACTTCACTGTTTTCCCCCCAAAACCCATACTACTAACTATTTCTAGTTTAAAGCCCTAACAGCTCCCTCCATTGCAGTTGCCAGTGCCCCCACCCCAGACCTAGATAAGTGAACCCCATCCTGGCATACATGATATTTCTGCCATAGAAGAGGTCCCAGTTGTCAATGAAAGTTACTGCATTTTCCATACAGTATTTGTCCAGCCAGCAATTGACGCCAATTTCCCTGGACAACCATTCATTTCCAACTCCTCTCCTTGGTAAAATGCCACATATGACAGGGTTCCCACCCTTCTTCCTAATTCTGTCTATTGCTGACCTATAGCTACTAGTCAGCTCTTCACTCCTACGTCTGCTAACATCGTTGCCTCCAGCACTGAGACAGATAATAGGATTGTTTCCATTACCTCTCAAGATGTCGTCCAGACGGGTAACAATATCCTTCATCCCAGCCCCAGGATAACACACCCTCTGCCTCCTATTCCTATCCTTAAGACAAAATGCCCTATCCATAAACCTAATCTGACTGTCCCCAACTAAAACAATATTCTTACCTCAACGGGCAGTGTGCATGACTTTCTCGACGGTCTTTGTAGAGATGGTCTTCACTGGGATGTCTTCACATCGTCTGGTAACAAGGAAAAAGAGTTGCTGGATTTCACCGCAGTCTGCTGGACCTTCTTCAACTTCAGCTTCGTCCCTTCGTTGGTCTGATCATCGGCGACATTGTTCCGGGAATAATCCTTGCATATTAGAATTAGAATTAGAATTGTTTATTTCATTGCAAGTTTACATCGAGATTTTGTAATTACAATCTTAAACTGAAGTGCAAGGAGAACCACTAACATGCCATTGCATTAAGGGCATCTTAATGTAATGGCTTATAGACTATGTACTTAATACTAGAGAAATTGATGGATTTTTTTTTTTTTTAAATATTAGATTGTATCCGTATAAATTTGTTCAAATTACAATTTGATGATTTTACATTGTAACAAGTGTGTAGAAGGATGGTAACATAATAGTAAAAATTGAAATTATCTTATATGAAAATAACAGTGAGCATTTTTTAAAGTAATTTACAGTATGAGTATTTAGTTTAGGGTGAGTAGGTGGTTTTTGAGAATAGTCTTAAATTGATTTTCAGACAAGGTTATTTTAGTATTTACTGGTAATGAATTCCAGATTCTGGGGCCTTTTATGTGCATAGAATTTTTACATAGGTTGATTTGGACACAGGGTATATCAAAAAGTGATCTGTGTCTTGTGTTATGGTTATGGGTCCTATTAAAGTTGGTGAGGATAATTTTGAGTAGAGGGTTTATATTAGAGTGTAGAGTTCTAATTCTTGTGCCTATGTAGTAGGCACAAGAATAAGTGTGAATGTTCTTTATGGTGAGTAGTTTTAGGCTTTTGAATATTGGTGGAGTACGCTGTCTAGAGTGGGAATTTGTTATCATTCTAACTGTAGCCTTTTGCTGGATTATGAGTGATCTAAGGAGATTTAATGTTGTTGATCCCCATGCTCAGATTCCATACGTGAGATAAGGGTAAATGAGTGAATAATATAGTGCAAGAAGAGCTGATTGAGGCACAAAGTAGCGAATCTTTGATAATATGCCTACTGTCTTTGAGATTTTCTTGGAAATTTGTTGTATGTGTGTTTGGAATTTAAGGCTACTGTCTATGTGGATTCCTAGGAATTTTCCCTCTGTGAGTCTTGTGATGGGTGAACCATTGAGCGTTATGTTTAGTGAAATATTTGTGGCTCTGTTTCCAAACTGTATGAAGTAGGTCTTGTCAGTATTGAGAGTAAGCTTATTAGTCGTCATCCATGTTGATATTTTCTGTAATTCGGCATTAACAGTGTTGGCGAGTATGACTGAATTTGGGTGAGAGAAGACATGCATTGTGTCATCTGCAAATAATATGGGTTTGAGTAGTTGATATGCATTCGGTAGATCATTGATGTAAATGAGGAATAGGAGTGGACCCAGGACACTTCCTTGAGGGACTCCGACTGTAATTTGTTGTGTGGAAGAGTTCGCTCCATTTGTGTACACGTATTGGCGTCTGTTACTAAGGTATGACTTTAGGTAGTTGAGTGAGTGCCCTCTTATACCATAGTGTGCTAATTTTGTGAGCAGTAAATCATGGTCGACTCTATCAAAAGCTTTACGTAAATCAATGAAGATTCCAAGTGGGACTCCTTTCTTCTTAAGTGCGGTGTATATTAGCTCTAGCATATGTATAATAGCATCATTTGTGCTCTTGTTGGTCCTGAATCCAAACTGACAGGGGTTGAGTACGTTGTGTGAGACGAGGTAGGAATAGATCTGTCTATGAATTATTTTTTTCGAAGATTTTAGAAAGCAGGGGTAAATTAGATATTGGTCTATAATTATTCAAGTCTGTTTGATCACCTCCTTTGTGGATCGGGGTGACCCTAGCTATTTTGAGAATTGATGGGAAGGTAGAGGCTTCAATGGATTTATTGAAGAGTGTTGCAATAATTGGTGACAGTACCTGTGAAGCTTTTTTGTACATAAAAGGTGGTAAGCTGTTTGTCTCATGCCTTGTTTTTAAGGGTGTTGATGAGCGAGACTTCTATTGGGTTGGTAGGAGCTAGGAATAGTGTATTAGGGTAGGTGTTGGTGAGGTAGTCTGTTGGACGGTTGTTCGAGCTTGGGATTTTACTCGCTAGATTCTTTCCTATGGTGGAGAAGAAAACATTAAGTCTGTTTGCTGTCTCAGTTAGTGAGAGTAGGGGTTCATCTGTTTTTGATAATTTGATGGTATTGTTCTTGGATATCTTTCGATTTCCTAGAATTCCATATAGGGTTTTCCAGGTCTTTTTCATATCACCTTTTATGTTCTGGAGTCTGTTTTCATAATACAATTTTTTTGACCTTCTTATCAGGCTGGTAAGGAATGATGAGTAGCGTTTGGATTGTTCTCTGGTTATTAGACCCCTTCTGTATTGTTTTTCATATTGGTGCCTTTTGTTAATGCATTTAATTAATTAAGGATGCTGGGTGTTAGCCAGGGATTGTTAAGTCTCTTAGCTGTGATCTGTTTAGTTTTTTTAGGGCAATGTTTGTTATAGAGGTGGTGGTTTTTTTTAAGGAAATTCTTGATGCATTCATTAGTATCTGAATATGTTTCTAACTCATTATTCCAGTCGATGTTAATCATAGCTGTTATAAAGTTATTAACAGCTGACTCGTTATGTAGTCTGAAGGTAACTTTTGTAATATCTTGGGGCAATTTACCTAGGTTGGTTATGAGAAAGGTAGGGTAGTGGTCTGTGGTGTTGTCTGTGATTATGCCTGATTTTAGAGGGGATATAGTGTTAGTCCATATGTGGTCTAATAAAGAGATACTAGTCTCAGAAATTCTTGTAGGTTTTGATATTTTTGATAGTAACAAGCAGTTGTTCATAGTGTTTGTGAATTCGGTTACATGTGGGTCCTGGTCATGAAGGAGATTTATGTTGAAATCTCCTGTTAGCAGCAAATGGTCTTTGTTCATGTGTGCATCAGTTATCAGGTTTCCTAATTTTTCACTAAAGTGGTGAATGTTTGACTGTGGTAATCTGTAGATATTTATCACTGTGAGGTTTTTTTGCAGGTCTTTTGATTTAAATTTAGCTATAATATATTCTCCATGCTCATCCCTTGTGCAAGAGTTTTTGATTCATTCAAGTTGATCCGAGTAATATAGCGCTATTCCACCCCTTCGCTGATCTGTCCTACAGTTGTGAATGGCTGTGTAACCTGGGATGGCATAGACATCTGTAATACCAGGCTTTAGCCAGGTCTCAGTGAGTGTGATGATTGACATATTGGTCTGTAGGGATTGGAGTAGTGCTGTGAGGTCATCATAATGTTTGCTCAAAGATCTAACATTGTAATTAAAGATAATTATGTTATTGTTGGCTCTGAGTAATGTCTTTGCTTGATCTGCTGTGTAGTAATTACAGTTGCTATTGGAATCGTGTAAGTCATTTAATAATAGGTTGATGTCAGGATCAATGCCTGTAATCATAAGATTTAGTGTGATTCTATAACTAGATTTAGAACAATGGATTATGCTAAACTTAATAATATGATACTAGATTAATTATTCTTACTAACTATTGGATTATTACAATTGTGAACAATTATTCACAGAGATATAGGATATTTTTACAATGTTGATGATTTACTAATTGAACTGGCTAATGAAATGGTTCAATTAGTAAATCATCAACATTGCACTGGTTGAAACTTTTGAATTTATATTAAGCTAGATTGAGATCAAGTAAAACTAGATATTAACTAAGATACAATTATAAAATAAAGTAGCACCAGACTGTCACTTGTAATTGCAATAAGGAATAGTTGCAAACTTGTATATATAGAGGTATAACACAGGTTTATACAAAAGTATAATAAAAAAAAATAAAAGAATGGCAATGATTTGTGTATAAGTGATTTGATAGTAAGATGGTATAAAATAGATATTAAAAAAAAAAAGTAAAATGAAATATTTGCCACAGGTTATTAAAAAGTATAATTGATTAAGATAGGGCAATGATGTGGTAAATTACAAATATATAATAAAGTATTTGAATAATTAAGAGAGATTTGTTGATATAAAAAAATTAGACTATGAGGTAGAGTTGTAGCTGAATATGAAAGCTTGGATACTTGGCTATAGTAGGTTAATAAAAATAAAAGTATAAAATAAGATTGGGCAAAGAAGAATAAAATAAAATATAGGGCAATAATAATAATTATAAAATAAAATTGGGCAATAAAGCTTGAATATTTGGCAGTAAGAGGTTAATAAAAATAAAAGTAAATAATTAAGAGATTTTGTAGTTATTAAATACAAATTAGGACTATGAGGTAGAATGGTAAATGAATACAAGGTGAATTTAAAATTAAGACTATGAGGTAGAATGGTAATTGAATACAAAAGTGAAAATTCAAAAGTAGTAAGGGGGTATTAGAGTTTTTAGGGAACAAAATTTATGGTAGTATATAGATGTTACAGGATGATTCATAACACTATTCGTGGACTGTGGGTATAAACTGCATGTTATTGTAATTCTGTTAACCCAGCCTCACTCAGGAATGTTTTTAGTTCATATTCTGTAGAGATGAAGTACCTCTTCCCAGTGGGTTGTTTCCTAACTGCGATTTTACCATCCCTCACAAAGCACTGATGAATTTTTTGGGCATTGCGTAATTTTCTTAGTCGATAAAGGAGGTTTTGTCTTGTTTTGGTAAGGCATTCATTGACATATACATCTGATTTCATAGCTATGGATGTTTTTAGTAGGCTATTTCTTTGCAAGCTGGTATTGAATTTTATTGGCACTGTTTTTTTCGCTGCTTGGTAGCCCATCAGTTTGCAATCTTTTAGTTCATCACTACGTATGTTTAGGCTAAGGTGGTCCTTGAAAAGTTGTAGGGTGGTCTCCATGCATGTCTCTTGGGTGACTGTAGGTGGGAGATGTTTGCTATTAACTACAACAGCGTCACATAGCTGTTGTTGGTCATTATGGTCTTGGAAGTTGTTGATGACATCGGTAAGTTGTAGATCCACTCGTGATCTTTCTTCTATGATGTTGTTATTCAGTTGGGTGACTTGATCTTTTAGAGTGTTGATGGTATCCACGGACTGGGTGTGGGTGTTGTTCTAGAGTGCTTAGTTTGTCTTCCAGAGTTGTGATCTTGATGAGGTACTGTGCGTTGAATGTTTTAAGCTCCTGCATTTCCTGGGTAAGCTTGGTGATTGTTTAGTTCTGGATCATAAGGAGTTTAGCTATTTCTGGGTCAGTAATCTTCTAAACATCAAATCCATGAAAGGAGTTATCTTGGACTGTGGCGGCGGCCATATTTGTTTTTGTCTGTCGAGTGTTGTGATGGTGAAGGTGGTTGATGAGGGTTGTGTCCTGGCAGGCAGTACGAGAAGTTTTCCTGGTAGTATAGCTTCTCTCACCTGTGATGTTAGGAGTCCTTGGCTGGTTACTGGATCTTCTTTTGTTGCTCTGACCCTTGGCCATTGACCGTGGCTTCAGATGGATAGTAGGCGTTGGGGAATGAGTGAATGTTGTGGAGTATCACTTCAGTGGCAGCGGGGCAGGTGGTGGTAACACGAGTCCCATTAGTTGGTGATTTGCGTATTTTTGGGTGATTTCTGCAGTTGATTTATATAATTCTGGGTATCCACATATGATAGTGTTATGGGGGTCTTGATTAGGCCATCACAGGGCTGCTGGGAACCTCAACTTGCTGCCGCTGCCGTTAATTCCGCCTTAAGTTGGAGATATAGCTGCTCGTAGTCGAGGGAAGTCATCATCCAATCTCTGGAAGCTAAGAACAGAACACACTAGACAAGTCTTCACAGAGCAAAGGTGGTTCAGTCCACTCAATTCATGGTCAGAAAAGTGGCAGATGCAGTTCAATGTAGATAAATGCAAATTTAGGTTGGATAAATATATGAGTGAGAGGGGTTGGATTTGAGTGGGACTTGTACGTGAGTAAATAGAATTATCAAAGATTATTGCTTGGATAGCGTTTATTCTGTTAGTGTGTTGGATTTGTGAAAAACCTGCCTAGTATGGGTCAACAGTTTGTGCCGTTCTGTTCATAATTGGTTGTCATCACTGACGTGTTGACTTCCCAGGGAGATGCAATGAGTTACTTTCTCATTTTAGTATTACCACAGACGTGTTCGCCAGTAGCTTGTTGCTTGACTAATATAAACAAGTTTGTGACCTAGAAGAGAAAACATGAAGATGATTGTAGTGAAGGAGAAAAGGAAGACAAAGGTGGAAATATGAGTGATGCAAAATAACAGTTTCTACTTCCGGTAAAACTGATGTGATTAGAAGAAAATAAGTCTTCAATATTTGGACAGTTATTTAGATCTGCGATTTACATAGCGTGGTGAAGATAATCCTACGCTTAAAGAAACCACAGCAGGCCAAGATATATTCATTACATTAAGAAAGTACTTGGAAGTTGTTGGCTTGTCCTGGAAATCCTGTGTAGGAATTTGTACACACGTAGTTCCATCAATGCTTCGTTCAGTGAAAGAATTTGTATCATTAGTAAAAAAAGAAAGCAGTGATGTGATAATACGTTGTTGTCTTCACTGAGGTTCTGGGTGGAAGAATAATTGGAAATAAGTTGAAGGTTGTACTAGACAAAGTTGTAAAAATTGTGAACTATATAAAAAGTAGACCACTTAAATCACGGCTGTTTGGCAAACTTTGTGAAAAAGTTGGAGGCAAAGTGTTGTCCCGAGTGTGTCAACTCAAGGATGAGTTACTTTTTTTTTACACTTAAGCAGCAAGAAGAATTTTGTGCTGCATGCAGATAACACTTGGCCAATAAAATTTTCCACTAAGTAGATATCTTTGAATATTTAAACAAAGTAAATTCTAACATGCAAGACAACACTGAAAACATCTTATCTTTCTCTGATAATTTAATGTCTGTTCAATATTCCACCTAATCCAAAAGGATCCGCCAGTCACATCAAGCCCAAATATTTCACTAAATAGGTTGCAGAAAAAGTTTGTTTCTGTTTTTGTTATATAATGTTTTAGCTAACAGGCTTGTATATTTTATATTTAGTATGTGTGTTTTATGATTTGTATGTTTTTAATAATAATAATAATAATAATTAATTATTATTATTATTATTATTATTAGTAGTAGTAGTAGTAGTAGTAGTAGTGGTGGTAGAAGTAATAGTATTAGTATTAGTATAAGTATAAGACTACTCTTGGAGAGCAGTTCTAATAGGACAGTTGAATATGAGTACCACAGAATAAGATTTGCGACATAAGGGTGCCATCTCTGTTAACATTCGTTTACAAAACAATATTGTATTAATAGCTGCTAACACGGTTTACTAAAAACACAATACAATAATGGTGTACAATACTGACAAGTAGGTAAGTAAGACTCATGTACGCAGTTAGGTATCTTTATTCCCATGACGATCGCTTCATCAGAGGGAATGCAGGTTACGTTAGGTAAGGTTCGTCAGGAAACAGGACAAGTGTTTCCTGGCGCGTGTCTTAGTCAGATGATAACGCACCATTGGAGCTTTTGGTCATCTGACAGAGGCCTTCCGCTGTCTTACCGGTCCACCCCTTTAAAAATTATGGTCAGTTATAACCATTCAGTTATTAGAGAGAGGGAATGCAAAGGTGACAGTAGTATAGACAGCAGCAGTGGTGAGTTAAAGATGATGTGATCAGTCCAGCAACCCTTGAAGAAGTAGTGTGAGGTAGTCAGTCCCTCAAGCCTGGAGATGTGTTCAACTTTATAGTCTTAAACAATGAAGCTTAAACAAGACAATGGAGCCTTTTATAGTGCCAGAAGTGAGATGCGGAGAATGGAGATAACGTCAGAGAAAGCGGGGCCAACTAGTAGAAGGACATAAGAATCGAGGAACACTGCAGTAAACCTACTGGCCCATGGAATACAGGTCCTCAAATTCCACTCCTGTCATTTCATAGGTACATTTGTCTAACTTATTTACTGAACAATGAAGTACATAACTTATGCTGATTACTATAAATAATACATATTAATCACACATAATTATACTTATATTATTAATGAAACTAATACAACGGGACTCTTGGAAAGTGATGAGTCTCAGAACATGATACATTAATGAACATGATGCCCAAGGTACCAAGAGATCTCTGGGAATATGATGTGTTAGTGAACATGATAATTCCGGTAACATGAGAGCAATGGGAATGTGATACATTAGTGAACATGATGCTAGTTTGAACCGGAAGACGTCAGAAATAATACTCGAACCATCAATAGGTAGACCAGGCAGTAAGATAACACCTGTGAGAAGAAAAAGGAAGCCTTTACGAATGTGATTTAACATGGTGTCTCATGGCACATAATGCCTTCGGGAGCATGATGCCTCCTGGAGCATGTCATCTCCAGGAAGATGATGCATTCACAAATGTTTTCTCTTGTAAAAATAATTCGTCTGCGCACATTATATTTCCTTTGTCCTGGAAAGCGTCAGAGACTAAATAAAACTGAGATAATATTAAAAATAATTCCAGACACTTGTTAATTATAACTCTGCGGGTTGTTAACCCCAGTGAATCGTCGCCTCAATAAAAAAGAAAAGAAAAATCTTACAAGGTGAACAAGAGTAAGGTCATCAAAGGCAGACGACCTCAAGAGTGCCCCAGGCACTGACTCAGACGGGGAGAGTACCGACTACCAGTCTTACCTGTAAGACAAGTAACCTGCAGTGTGAATACTGCCAGTGTTACCTGTCAGTCTAGTCACATGCAGTCTGTATACTACCAGTGTCACCTGTCACTTTAGTCGCATGGAGTGTAACTACTACCAGTAATAAATGTCAGTCTAATCACCTGGAGTGTGCCTCCTACCAGTGTTACCTCTCAAACTAGTTACATGGAGTGTTCCTTCTGTCAGTGGTACCTGTAAGTCTAGTCACCTTGAATGTCCCTAATACCAGTGTTATCTGTCAGCCTAGTCACAGAGAGTGTAAATACAACTAGTGTTTTCTGTTAGTCTACTCACCAGGAAGTGTCCCTCCTAAATGCATTACTTACCAGTTTATTTACATGGAGAGTCCCTACTACCTGTGTTGCTTGTCAGTCTACTCATCTGGACTGTTCCTAATACGAGTGTTACCTGTTAGTCTAGTCACCATGAGTGTCCCTACTTTCTGTGGTATCAGTCTAGTTATCTGGAGTGTCCCTACTTCCTGTGTTGTCAGTCTAATTACCTGGAGTGTCTCTACTTTCTGTGGTTCTCGTCAGTCAGTCAACTGAAGTGCCTCAACTACCTACGTTGCCTTGAGTCGAGTCACCTGGAATGCCCCTACTACCAGTGCTCCATATCAGTCTACTCACATGGACTGCCTCTAGTGTTATCTGTCTAGTCACCTGGAGTGTCCCAAGTACTAGTGACTCCTGTAAGTATAGTCACCTGGAGTGTCCCAAGTACTAGCGACTCCTGTAAGTCTAGTCACCTGGAGTGTCCCTCCTACCTGTTACCTCTCAATAGTGTCACCTGGAATGTCGCTACTACTTGTGTTGCCTCACAGTCTATTCACCCTGAGTTTCTCTACTGCTTGTCTTACCTGTCAGTCTGCTCATCTGTAATGCCTCAACTACGTGGAGTGTCTTTACTGTCTCTAGTACCTGCCAGTCTAGTAACCTTGAGTGTATCAAATACCTGTGTTACTAGTCACTATTCACCTGGAGCATTCCTACTACCTGTCAGTCTAGTCATCTGGAGTGTCACTACTTCCAGTCTAACCTTAGCCAGTCTAGTCATCTGGAGTGTCCCTTCTACCTATGTTACCTATCAGTCTGGTCAGTCCAATTGTCTAGAGTGTCCCGTGTTACCTCGTTTGGTCACCAGGAGTGTCCCTACTATCTGTGCTAAATAGAAGTCTGGTCACCAGGAGTGTCCCTACTACCTGTGCCAAATAGAAGTCTGGTCACCTGGAGTGTTTCTACTACCTGTGCCAAATAGAAGTCTGGTCACCTGGAGTGTTCCTACTACCTGTTTTAACTGTCAGTCTCGTCTCCTGAAATGTCGTAACAGTGTTACATTGTTACAAAAAGCGCGATATCTATAAAATATAGACATCTCCAGACAATACTAGAAGGTCTGCCCCTCAGTATTCTGGTCCAGTTATCCTTTAAAATTATGATAGGTTGATAGTGCTTTAGGATTGCAACTGATAGGATACTAACAAAGTTTTCTAGGTGGACGAAATCAAAATACACGAATTTAATAATATTTAGGATATAAGCTCCTGCAGGTATGTCTTGCTACTTCTACTTACACTTAGGTAACACTACACATGCATGTACAAGTATATATATATTAACCCCTCTGCGTTTTTCTTCTATTTTTCTTCATAGTTCTTGGTCTTGTTTATTTCTGCTTATCTCCATGGGGAAGTGGAACAGAATTCTTCCTCCGTAAGCTATGCGAGTTTTAAGAAGCGACTAAATGCCGGGAGCAATGGGCTAGTAACCCCTTCTCCTGTATAAATTACTAAAAACAAGATAAGGAAAAACTTCAAAAAACTGGGATGTTTGAATGTGCGTGGATGTAGTGCGGATGATAAGAAAGAGATGATTGCTGATGTTATGAATGAAAAGAAGTTGGATGTCCTGGCCCTAAGCGAAACAAAGCTGAAGGGGGTAGGCGAGTTTCAGTGGGGAGAAATAAATGGGATTAAGTCAGGAGTATCTGAGAGAGTTAGAGCTAAGGAAGGGGTAGCAATAATGTTGAAGGATCAGTTATGGAAGGAGAAGAGGGAATATAAATGTATAAATTCAAGGATTATGTGGATTAAAATAAGGGTCGGATGTGAAAAGTGGGTCATAATATGTGCGTATGCACCTGGAGAACAGAGGAGTGTAGAGGAGAGAGAGAGATTTTAGGAGATGTTAAGCGAGTGTGTAGGAACTTTTGAGCCAAGTGAGATGGTAATTGTGGTAGGGGACCTAAATGCTAAAATAGGAGAAGCGTTTAGAGAGGGTGTGGTAGGTAAGTTTGGGGTGCCAGGTGTAAATGATAATGGGGAGCATTTGATTCAACTTTGTATAGAAAGGGGTTTGGTTATAGGTAATACATATTTTAAGAAAAAGAGGATAAATAAGTATACAAGATATGATGTAGGGCGAAATGATAGTAGTTTGTTGGACTATGTATTGGTAGATAAAAGTCTGTTGGGTAGACTTCAGGATGTACATGGATATAGAGGGGACACAGATATATCAGATCACTTTTTTGTTGTAGCTACAGTGGGAGTAAAAGGTAGATAGGATACAAGGATAATGGAAACAACAAGTAAGAGAGAAGTGAAGATTTATAAACTAAAGCAGGAGGCGGTTAGGGTAAGATATAAACAACTGTTGGAGGACAGATGGGCTAGTGAGAGTATAGGTAATGGGGTAGAAGAGGTATGGGGTAATTTTAAGAATATAATGTTAGTGTTCAGCAGAAGTTTGTGGTTATAGGAAAGTGGGTGCGGGAGGGAAGAAGAGCGATTGGTGGAATGATGATGTAAAGAGAGTAGTAAGAGAGAAAAAGTTAGCATATGAGAGGTTTTTACAAAGTAGAAGTGATATAAGGACGGAGGAGTATATGGAGAGCTAAAGAGAGGTTAAGAAAGTGGTGAAGCAATGTAAAAAGAGAGCAAATGAGAGAGTGGGTGAGATGTTATCAACAAATTTTGATGAAAATACCAAAACGTTTTGGAGTGAGAGTAATAAGTTGAGAAAGCCTAGGGAAAGAATGGATTTGTCAGTTAAAAATAGGAGAGGAGAGTTATTAAATGGAGAGTTAGAGGTATCGGGAAGATGGAGGGAATATTTTGAGGAATTGTTAAATGTTGATGAAGAAAGGGAAGCAGTGATTTCGTGTATAGGGCAAGGAGGAATAACATCTTGTAGGAGTGAGGAAGAGCCAGTTGTGAGTGTGGTGGAAGTTCGTGGGGCAGTAGGTAAAATGAAAGGGGGTAAGGCAGCTGGGATTGATGGGATAAATATAGAAATGTTGAAAGGAGGTGGGGATATAGTTTTGGAGTGGTTAGTGTTTTTATTTAATAAATGTATGGAAGAGGGTAAGGTACCTAGGAATTGGCAGAGAGCGTGCATAATTCCTTTGTATAAAGGCAAAGGGGACAAAAGAGAGTGTAAAAATTATAGGGGAATAAGTCTGTTGAGTATACCTGGTAAAGTGTTTGGTAGAGTTATTATTGAAAGAATTAGGAGTAAGATTACCGTCCAATAAGCCTCACGTCTATAGTAGGCAAATTATTAGAATCAATTATAGCTGATATTATCAGAAGTCACCTTGAAGAACATAATTTGATTAATGAATCTCAGCATGGGTTTACGAGAGGTCGTTCCTGCCTGACAAATTTACTGACGTTTTTCAATAAAACATTTGAGGCAGTAGACAGTGATAAAGAATATGATATAGTTTACTTGGATTTCAGTAAGGCCTTCGATAGAGTACCTCACAAGAGACTCTTAAGAAAGGTGGCAGCTCATGGTATAGGAGGTAAAGTTCTAGCATGGATAGAGGCATGGCTTACCAATAGAAAGCAGAGAGTTTCCATTAATGGGGTCAAATCTGAATGGGGATTTGTCACCAGTGGCGTTCCACAAGGATCAGTTTTGGGCCCATTGTTGTTCATAATTTACATAAATGACCTTGATGAAGGAATTGCAAGTGACATGAGTAAATTTGCTGATGATACAAAAATAGGCCGTATGATTCATTCTGAGGAGGATACCAGTGAACTCCAGGAGGATTTGGATAAATTAATGTCTTGGTCTGAAAAGTGGCAGATGAAGTTCAATGTGGACAAGTGTAAGGTGCTAGTCGTTGGTAATGAAAATATCCCTCGAATTTATAAACTAGGTGAAGTTGAGCTTGATCATACAGAATGTGAAAAAGACTTGGGAGTCATGGTAAGCAGAAATCTAAAGCCAAGACAACAGTGCCTAAGTGTGCGCAATAAGGCTAACAGATTACTAGGATTTATTTCAAGAAGTATAAGCAACAGAAGTCCAAAAGTTATTTTACAACTCTATACATCACTAGTGAGACCTCATTTGGATTATGCAGCTCAGTTTTGGTCTCCTTACTACAGGATGGATATAGATTCATTGGAGAACATACAAAGAAGAATGACTAAAATGATTTACAGTATAAGAAATCTCCCGTATGAAGATAGACTTAGAGCATTGAATCTCCACTCTCTGGAGAGACGTAGAATGAGGGAAGATATCATCGAGGTGTAAAAAGTGGATGATGGGCATAAACAAAGGAGATATTAATAAAATACTGAGGATATCGAACCAAGTAAGAACCAGAAATAACGGATTTAAATTGGATAAATTTAGATTTAGAAAGGACATAGGCAAGTACTGGTTTTCGAACAGAGTTGTAGATGCGTGGAACAATCTTCCGAGTAGGGTGATAGAGGCTAGGACCTTGGGTGGCTTTAAAAAGAGATTGGACAAATATATGAGTGGGAGGGGCTGGGTTTGATTAGTGTCGTGAGTACAGGAGTAAATTCTTAGGTAGTGGTGGTTTTGATAAGGACTTGCCTTGTATGGGCCAGTAGGCCTTCTGCAGTGTTCCTCCATTCTTATGTTCTTATGTTCTTATGAACAAGGAGGCTTTAGGAAGGGTAGGAGGTGTGTAGACCGAAAGCCCAGAAACTACCACCTTTTGCGGCAGCCTTTCCCGAAAAAAAAAAAAAATTACTATAAATAGTATGCATTCTCCCGACTCAGTGTCATGCTGTGATACAGCAGTATACCTGTGTGCAACTGATGGGGTGAAGGCATATCCTCCTCATAAAAATTACTTATGTATCACTCTACATACACACACACTTATTATGTTGCGCCAAAGTGGATAGGCCACTTATCTTTATATCCCTAACCTCCCCCTCTCCCCTCCCACCTATATCCCAATTTTCATCCTTACCCATCCTTCTTCCTTCCCCATCTTACCCACGCTCAGGTCAATCAAGCTCCAAGCTATGGTGTACCAACGTTCAATTAACGACGACTTTTGGCACTTCCTTCTGATCTTTATTTAATTTGAATACTAAGTTTCTTGTCGTACTTAGTAACGAGGTTAAACATTAAAATTCCATTTTCATAAGGAGGTTATGTGACACCTTGTGATACTTCACATACTATGAATATTAAAGAACATAATTGTATGTTTACGTTCATATAAATGTTTAAATAACCAAACTCCAGACAAACCATCAATATTGACAATCTTGTTCAGAAAGGATAACTATTTAGTTACTTCCGAGAAACAACAATCTCTTACAGGGATTACTTAAGACAACACTCTCTCAGACTAATAGTTAATTGTCTCGTGCGAGAGACTTTGATAAGCAGCTATGTAACCAAGTGCTAAAGAGGGCTATGTACTCGGGGTGGAGAACCTGAACCTTCTCCCGGTCAGGAGTAGATGTATGAACCTACTCAAAAGAGAACATATGACTATTGTAAGAGTGTGTGAATCTACTTGTTGTTGGGAGAGAGATCGTGAACCTACTGACGAGTACCAATGTTTGGTAAACTGACGTCATGTAGGTCACGTGACTTTAGGGGGAGACCGGCCAGTACCTAAACAGATAACCGGCACTCCAACTAGTGGTCTCCCTCTATATGGAAAGCACAGTAAAATGGACTAACACATACAATATATTATAATAAAATATTAGCATTACCATACGTATAATAATTTCAATATTCATAATAAAATAAAGAGAAATATCCCACTGGAACATACTCAAATATAAAATATTTCGGGCACAACCCGCAACAGGGACCATCAGCAGATCCATGAAAGTCATAAAACTCCCTTAATACTGAATCTAAGTTCAGCATAACCAAATCCCAGACTACGACAGTGCGCAGATGCGAAACAAAATAGGGCAGAATCTGTAGCTTGGGACCTGGGTTAAGAGAGTGTCAGTACAACACACAAACCTCAGTAAAACGTCAAAAATTACAAAGTCTGAACTACGCTCTGTGAACAGAGTTACACAGAGTTCCAAGAAGTATGTTTTGACTCACCAGCGAAATCATACTCTACCAAAACAGTCTAAATAATGAACAAACAACTAGAGACGAAAGAGATCTCTGGAGAGAGAGAGAGGTGTTGGTCCAGCGGTGACCAGCTGAGGAGAGAGCAATCAAGGGAAGCCAGTCTCCCATCTCAGGTGCGATCACGTTACTCTTCCGTGGACTCCAGCACTGTGTGAGATACAGCCTGACACTAACAAGTGAGTGGTAGTTAACAAGGTAGTTTGCCAATGCAAGCAGCCACTCACAACTCTCGAACAGTATTACAACTTTAGGTAAT
The DNA here is from genome assembly GCA_009830355.1 of Cherax destructor. Lineage (NCBI taxonomy): Eukaryota > Metazoa > Arthropoda > Malacostraca > Decapoda > Parastacidae > Cherax > Cherax destructor. The sequence continues at coordinate 27,837 of WNWK01002397.1, forward strand.
CAAGGCCTGTTAACCTGGCCATAAAGGGAGCTTGGAGCGAAAACAAACACAGCAGTTGTCTTTAAATTGTATTTTCCTTCACCAAGTATGAACAGATATATGTACACTATATACACTATTTACAGCAGTATGAAATACAAGTGTACACCACAGCAAGTCAAGGCAAATAACAACAGCCAAATGACAGAGAGACCACCGTGCTTCAACCAGCAGCTGGATGAATCTGGCCAATAGCGGAACGTGAGTGACACCACATCACCTCTGCCATTGTCAGACCCACATTATGATTGGCTGAACCAAGGTACTGATTTAATGACGGGAACCCCTGTATCGTTAAACCCGTAGCTCCTGGTTTACTGGTTGGGGAGGTATCCTATATGGAAGTGTGTACATATGCCGAATAAATGTAACGTACTCTTTGCATGCCACACCCCCACCCCAAAAGGCCTCTAATGTGCAGGACTACGCTTCCACTTTCATGGGTAAAGTGCCGGTATGGCACGTTACAATAATGGAACCACCTTTCATCTCACCCATCTCATTCCTTGAATAGAGCTCAACTTTTTCGCGACTTAAAGTCAAACTCTTAACTTAGAGTGACACAGTAGACAGTAGGGCTAACGTAGGTTCAAGACACCTGCAGAGGGTAGCAGAATATCCCCTCACTAAAAAAAAACCTTCTGTTTTTCAGGATTTGCTCTGTAGTGGGAGAGTTTAATAGGTTTAGAGTTTCCAACATGTACATCATGTTATCCTAGTGTACATTTTTTCGGCACATCCAAAAAAATATTAGGATAAGATTATAGGAGAGCAGTTAAACTTGTTACTTGATTCTGAGACAGCCCCACCATTAAAGGGCTAGGGTCCTTGAGGAGGACAGAATTGGGAAGCTTTACTTGAATTTCAGGAATAGAGTGCAAAGAGTCAGGGTCGTCTACAGAGGCAGAGAACAGAGTTATTACAGGCACTTTATCTGGAGTATTAAATGCTATAATTTGATTAATGTGGTATGTTTTACTTTTTGAGGTTTTGTTAAGGGGAGATACCACATAATTTACATCAGATAATTTACTTACAATTTGCATGGGTCCCGTAAATCTAGCTTTCAAGGTGTGGCCAGGTATAGGTTCCTGCACTAACACCTTGTCTCCTGGATGGAAGGAGCGAAACTTTGAACTTCTGTCATACCTCTGTTTTATCGTATTTTGAGCTGCTTTTAAGTTAGCCTTAGCCAACTGATGTGCCACCTGCAACCTTGAAGAAGGGTTGTAGAGGGTTGAGCTGGCGTCTTCTCCCATCCATCCTTCCTTGAGCACCCGAAGAGAACCTCGTACATTGTGCCCAAAGATCAGCTCTAATGGACTGTACCCTGTAGACTCTTGCACAGTTTCTCTCATTGCGAACAACAACAGAGGAAGTGATTCAACCCAGTCTGTAGGAAAATACATGCAAAAAGTTCTAATCATGGTTTTTAATGTCCTGATGGAATCTTTCCAAGGCGCCTTGGGACTGAGGATGATAGGCAGTGGATAAGTTGTGAATTATTCCCAGCCTAGTTAATGCTTCCCTAAATGCTTTGACAGTAAAATTAGCACCTTGGTCACTCTGAATAGACTTAGGAATGTCAAAGCATGAAATAAATCTAGTTAAGGCCTTAAGAATGGCTTTAATATTGATACTGCGCATGGAAATTGCCTCTGGATATCTAGTGACTTTATCCATAATAGTGAATAAGTACTGATTCCCAGACTTGGACTTAGGTAATGGACCTACGCAATCTATGATTAACTCAGCAAAAGGTTCTCCATTTGCGGGTATGGGATGGAGTGGTGCAGGTTTAATGGGGTGTCCAGGTTTCCCTACTTGCTGACAATCTCGACAACAGCAGATATGATTCTTCACATCTTCCCATAACTTTTGCCAGAAGAATTATTTTAGTATTCTATACATGGTTTTAGTAATTCCTAGATGGCTTCCTAACGAAGAGTTATAGGCTATATTTAGTATTTGTGATCTAAACTTTTAAGGAACTACCAATCTATGTGTCTGTTGTCTTCCCTCTACCTCCTTACCAGTTTCAGTGCAGATTAAGTTGTTTATAATTTTATATTTGACTTGACTGGGTGATCTGAAAAGCGAAATTCATTGAAGGGTCTTTTCGCTTTTCCTCCCGAAAGGACAGTCCCACGGGCATGAAAACAGAGACATCTGTCAGTCCTGCAACCCTGGAATAGGAAGGCTTGATCTGGGTCTGTTCACTAAATTTACGAGGCCCTGGCCAGTTTTCCTCATAAAACAAATTGGCTATTCCGAGATCAGAGTTGTCCAAGGATAGATTAGCATTCTCATCAGATATCCCTTGGAATTTTGCCTGAGTTATGGCCAACATCGGAGAAGGATTAGTCATTATCAGTTCTGTATACTTAGTAGAATTAATGTTATTACCCAGTAATAACACTGCATCTTTCATAGGAAATCCGTCAGAAACACGTACAGTCAAATATCCAGTGCAATATTTACTCTGCACATATATTTTATGTAAAGGGACAGAAAATACTGCTCCTCCAAAAGCTTCCAAAAGAACTGAGGCTTGCAACGAGGTTTGTTCAGAAAGGGGAAGTACTCCCTCTCTTATAAGGGAGCAAAATGCCCCAGTGTCCCTGAATGTTCGTACTTCTGTTTTCTTTTATTTTTCCCAAAGGGATATTTGACAATCACTGTAATACGGGGCCATCCCACACTCTACCTCTTTCTGGTCCATTTCCATAGAAATATTAGTAACTCTCCCTACTGGTTGGAGTTTTGTGGGTCAATTGGGTTTGATGTGGCCGGGTTTATGACAGTAAAAACATACTACCTCAGCTTTGACTTTGGCTCCTTATTGATTTTGTAGCTTACGCCACTCTGGACACTGACTATATTGAATGATTTGATGTCGCTCACCAGGTTGACCATGAGTTGAATAACGTGGCTCGCCAGGTGACCTAGTTGGCTGACGTCGTAGTTCACCTTCATCCTGGCACTTCGTCCTCCAATCAGGAACTTTTCTTTGACAATCTCTGCTCATGCCAGGCTGTTGAGGAGAAAGATGAGACCACTCGGACAAGGAACGATTAATTTAAAAATTGTCAGCCAACCTGGCTGCTTCCAAAGCAGTAGCCAACGAATGATCCTGCAGAAAAACTCGAACCTCTGGTCCAACAGATTCCAGCAGGTTATCCACCAAGATTAGCTGTACCAGGTCCCCGAAGTTAGTGACAACACTTGCTTTGTACCACATGGTAAAAGCTTTTGTCTACTGTCGTAAAAATCGACATAGTGACCAGCTGTCATTTGCCTTTGAATCCTAACTTGGCAAGTACACTGATAAGCTCCAAGAACTATGATTTTCACCACCTAATAATTGCCAAAATCTTCAATGTTTAACATGGATGTAAACTCCTGTGCCTTTCCAAACAACGCAGTATGCACCAACTTCCACTACCTCAGGCACTAAGCTAGCCTGATTTCAAATGCCTCGTAAAACTGTTCATGCTCTGCTTCAACAAAGAGGCACTAGCTGTACTGCCTTTGCAACTAAGTCATTTACAATATGTAAACTGCCTTCTCCTTCTCCTATCAAACTCATTGCAGCATATGCTCGCTCCCTGTCCCTCAAGATTGATTTGCAAACCTCAAGCACCAATGAGTGGATTCCTTGCAACCCTATTGTTTCGAGACTGCTGTTTTGGCTCGTGTTCTCCCCATTATACATAAATGTAGCTAACTGGTCATTTGCAAAACTCATCTAAATGTCCTTTCTGAATTCTTATAGTTTGAAGATACATTTTACATTATGTTAATAAGAATTTATACCTTTACCAAGAAATTGAAACTCTTCCTAGCCATATCCAGCGCAATTCTTGCTACCTCAAATTATTTTTAGTTACTAACACCAATTTGAATGATTAACAAACACATTAACATATTTTTGTTATCCAGAATGGTTTTGATGCATACACAAATTTTCTTGTCTTATTGGCAGTAGTTCATTTAATAATAATTTATAATCACGACATATATATATATATATATATATATATATATTATATCGCGCCGAATAGGTAAAACTTGCTATTTTGGCTTAAATAGCAACGCTCTTCTTGCCGAATAATGCAAGCAAAAATTTGTGTATGCAATAACTTTGCAAAAATCATTCTGACCCTAACGAAAAAAAAGTATATTTCATTGTGTTTGTTTATTAATTAATTAATGTAAACTTATCTAAAATGTATTTAGTTGGATTAGGCTAAATTAAATTGCACTTGTTATAATAAGGTTAGGTAAGTTTTCTAAGGTTCTTTTGGTACAAATTATTAATTATTACATTAGTATTAATGAAAAAAGAATATATCTTTAAACGTATAAGATAAAATTTTAGAAATGACTTATTTTTTAAATGAGTTCTTGCTAATTGACCAGTTTTACCTATTCGGCACGACATATATAAGAACTCAATTTTAGTAGTAATAAACGACTGTCGATTATTAAACCGAAAGGTGGACAGGAGACATTATTGTATTCTATCTCCTGTATCCAGTGTTACTGCGAGTGATGCCACATCTTTACTTTGACCAATGTTTAAGAATCACTAAGGCAAATGACTGTCACTCATCCTAGCCAGCACAAAAATACATAAATAATAGTAAGCTGCTAACTACTGTCTCTACCCATTGACAAAATTGCAGGGTTATTTTTAGCACCTTAAAAATATATTAATATACATCTGTAAGAATATTCATCAATAAGAATAATAAAAAATATGTTCCTCCCAAGTTTATGCCAAACGTTACAAAAATCCCAATTTTTTCTCTAACACTACTTTTTACCCAAGAAACTGCTATTACATAATATTTTTTCCAAAACAGATACTACTTCTTCGAAAAATCAATATACTAAACAATGTTACCCGTATTCCAGCAAAAATAACCCTTGTCTTATTTAATCAATTAAATTATCATGATTTGTACTCTAGTAATTTTCTTAAGTCAGCATGCAGCAGTGTAACATAAAATAATGTAATTTTACAACTTGAGCAACGTGAACTAGTAAGCTTAGTCGCTGAAAGTTATTATTTTGGCTGATCATCTCAACAGACAAATAAAAACTACTTAATTTTTTTATTAACAACAATAATACTTAAATCCTATACTCCTAAGTTACATTACATTACTATCATCGGCAGTACATCATGTCATCACTATCATCGGTAGTACACCATGTCATCACTATCATCGGCAGTACACCATGTCATCACTATCATCGGTAGTACACCATGTCATCACTACCATCGGCAGTACACCATGTCATCACTACCATCGGTAGTACACCATGTCATCACTATCATCGGCAGTACACCATGTCATCACTATCATCGGCAGTACATCATGTCATCACTATCATCGGCAGTACATCATGTCATCACTATCATCGGCAGTGCATTATGTCATCACTATCATCGGCAGCACATTATGTCATCACTATCATCGGCAGTATGTCATCACTATCATCGGCAGTGCATTATGTCATCACTATCATCGGCAGTGCATTATGTCATCACTATCATCGGCAGTACATTATGTCATCACTATCATCATCAGTACATTATGTCATCACTATCATCGGCAGTATGTCCTCACTATCATCGGCAGTGCATTATGGCATCACTATCATCGGCAGCACATTATGTCATCAGTATCATCATCAGTACATTATGTCATCACTATCATCGGCAGTATGTCATCACTATCATCAGCAGTGCATTATGTCATCACTATCATCGGCAGCACATTATGTCATCAGTATCATCATCAGTACATTATGTCATCACTATCATCGGCAGTATGTCATCACTATCATCAGCAGTGCATTATGTCATCACTATCATCGGCAGTGCATTATGTCATCAGTATCATCGGCAGTGCATTATGTCATCAGTATCATCGGCAGTACAGTATGTCATCTCTTTCATCGGCAGTACATTATGTCATCACTATCATCGGCAGTACATTATGTCATCACTATCATCGGCAGTACATTATGTCATCACTATCATCGGCAGTACATTATGTCATCACTATCATCGGCAGTACATTATGTCATCACTATCATCGGCAGTACATTATGTCATCACTATCATCAGCAGTCATTATGTCACTATCATCGCGTACATTATGTCATCACTATCATCGGCAGTCATTATGTCATCATATCATCGGCGTTGTCATCACATCATCGGCAGTACATTATGTCATCACTATCATGATATGTCACAGTATCATGCGAATTATGTCTCACTATCACGCAGATTGTCTCACATCTCAGCAGGTTGTCTCACTACAGGTGTCTCTCACGAGATGTCTCCTAAGGAGTTGTCTCACGGGTTGTCTCACTTCTCGGAGTGTTTCACATTCTCGGCAGGTTGTCTCAGCAGGTGTGTCTCACTTCTCGGCGGGTTGTCTCTCACGAGTTTATGTCATCACTATCATCGGCAGACATTATGTCATACTATCGGCGCAGTATGTCATCACTATCATCGGCAGTGCATTATGTCATCACTATCATCGGCAGCATTATGTCATCACTATCATCGCAGACATTATGTCATACTATCATCACAGTCATTATGTCATCACTATCATCGCAGTATGTCATCATATCATCGGCAGTTATGTCATCACTATCATCGGCAGATTGTCATCAGTATCATCTCAGTCATTATGTCATCACTATCATCGGCGAGTATGTCATCACTATCATCGCAGTGCATTAGTCATCCTATCATCGGCAGTACATTTGTCATCAGTATCATCAGCAGTCTATGCTCACTATCATCGGCGTATGTCATCACATCATCAGCAGTGCATTGTCTCACTATCATCGGCAGTCATTTGTCATCTATCATCGGCAGTGATTGTCATCAGTATCATCGGCGAAGTGTCATCTTCATCGCAGTCGTCATCACTATCATCGGCAGTACATTATGTCATCACTATCATCGGCAGTACATTATGTCATCACTATCATCGCAGTACATTATGTCATCACTATCATCGGCAGTCATTTGTCATCAGTATTCTCGGCAGGTGCATCTCAGATGTCATCAGCGTATCATCGGCAGTGCATTGTCATCACTTCTCAGCAGTGGTCTCAGCATCATGTTGTCATCTATCATGCATCAGGTATCATCGGCAGTATGTCATCACTATCATCGGCAGTATGTCATCACTATCATCTCAGTCATTATGTCATCATATCATCGGCAGATATGTCTCACTTATCATCGGCAGTATGTCATCTATCATCGGCAGTATGTCATCACTATCATCCGAGCAGGCATTATGTCATCAGGTATCATCGGCAGGCATTTGTCATCACGTATCATCGCAGTCATTATGTCATCAGTATCATCGGCAGATTTGTCATCAGTTTCATCGGCAGTACATTATGTCATCACTATCATCGGCAGTACATTAGTCGTCATCACTATCATCGCAGTCATTATGTCATCATATCATCGCAGTGCATTATGTCTCACTTCATCGGCAGTTGTCATCATATCATCAGCAGTTTTGTCATCACTATCGTCGGCAGTATGTCATCACTATATCGCAGTGCATTATGTCATCACTATCTGCAGTGTAGTCATCAGCAGTGCATTATGTCATCACTATCATCAGCAGTTATGTCATCAGTATCATCAGCAGTACATTATGTCATCACTATCATCGGCAGTATGTCATCATATCATCAGTGCAGGTGTCATCATGTGCGTATCACTTTCCATCGGCGAATTTTGTCATCAGTATCATCTCAGTCATTATGTCATCACTTTCATCGGCAGTGATGTCATCACTATCATCGCAGTGCATTATGTCACATATCATCGGCAGTACTTATGTCATCACTATTGCAGTCATGCAGACAGGTTAGTGTCTCCAGTTATCGGCAGCTATGTCATCAGTTCATCAGCAGTACGATTAGTGTCATCAAGTAGTGTCTCAGCAGTGCTTAGTCATCAGTATCATCGGCGAGTGCATATGTCATCAGTCAGGTGTGTCATCAGCAGTATGTCTCACTTTCATCGGCAGCGACATTGTCACTATCATCGAGGTGTACATTATGTCATCACTATCTCGGCAGTTGTCTCACATTGTCGGGTCTCAGCAGTTTGTCATCACTATCATCGGCAGTATGTCTCAGCGAGGTGTGTCTCAGCGAGGTGTGTCTCAGCGAGTTGTCTCAGCGAGGTGTGTCTCAGCGAGGTGTGTCTCAGCGAGGTGTGTCTCAGCGAGTGTGTCTCAGCGAGGTGTGTCTCAGCGAGGTGTGTCTCAGCGAGGTGTGTCTCAGCGAGGTGTGTCTCAGCGAGGTGTGTCTCAGCGAGGTGTGTCTCAGCGAGGTGTGTCTCAGCGAGGTGTGTCTCAGCGAGGTGTGTCTCAGCGAGTTGTCTCAGCGAGGTGTGTCTCAGCGAGGTGTGTCTCAGCGAGGTGTGTCTCAGCGAGGTGGTCTCAGCGAGGTGTCTCAGCGAGGTGTGTCTCAGCGAGGTGTGTCTCAGTGAGGTGTGTCTCAGCGAGGTGTGTCTCAGCGAGGTGTGTCTCAGCGAGGTGTGTCTCAGCGAGGTGTGTCTCAGCGAGGTGTGTCTCAGCGAGGTGTGTCTCAGCGAGGTGTCTCAGCGGTGTGTCTCAGCGAGGTGTGTCTCAGCGAGGTGTGTCTCGCGAGGTGTCTCAGTGAGGTGTGTCTCAGCGAGGTGTGTCTCAGCGAGGTGTGTCTCAGCGAGGTGTGTCTCAGCGCAGGTGTCTCAGGTGTGTCTCAGCGAGGTGTGTCTCAGCGAGTGCGTCTCAGGAAGGTGTGTCTCAGCGAGTGTGCCGTGTCTCAGCGAGGTGTGTCTCAGCGAGGTGTGTCTCAGCGAGGTGTGTCTCAGCGAGGTGTGTCTCAGCGAGGTGTGTCTCAGCGAGGTGTGTCTCAGCGAGGTGTGTCTCAGCGAGGTGTGTCTCAGCGAGGTGTGTCTCAGAGTGTGTCTCAGCGAGGTGGGTGTCTCAGCGAGGTGTGTCTCAGCGAGGTGTGTCTCACGAGTGTGTCTCAGCAGTTTTCTCAGCGAGGTGTTCTCAGAGGTGTGTCTGAGACGAGGTGTGTCTCAGCGAGGTGTATCTCAGCGAGGTGTGTCTCAGCGAGGTGTGTCTCAGCGAGGTGTCTCAGCGAGGTGTGTCTCAGCGAGGTGTGTCTCAGCGAGGTGTGTCTCAGCGAGGTGTGTCTCAGCGAGGTGTATCTCAGCGAGGTGTGTCTCAGCGAGGTGTGTCTCAGCGAGGTGTCTCAGCGAGGTGTGTCTCAGCGAGGTGTCTCAGCGAGGTGTCTCAGCGATGTGTGTCTCAGCGAGGTGTGTCTCCCGGAATATACTATTCTCAGAGTTTAATTTTATTTCGATTTAAGTGTTGAAAGAATTCTTGACTGGTATTGTGAAGTGGTAAACACAAATGTGCTGACTATTTTATGTTAGGTCATTAAAATAGTTTACTTTAGTAAACATTACATCACATGTCAAGAGATTCGTGAAAGAGAGTTAAATTTTGTAACATAACTAAGCTTGCTAATAAGAATATTTATCCATTTATACCTAATAATATTATCTAAGACATCGCAGCTTGAATTTAAGTCTGTTGCTCAATGGTCTAGTCAGGTTGTTAGATCTTCAAGTATGTAGCTTGTTACAGACAAGAGTACATACTGCTCTTCAAGAAGGATTTGAAATAGTGATACAAGTTCCCATCTTGAAGACAGAGAAAGTTCACTTCTCTATTACTGAACAGCGAAGGTTGAAAAATTTTGGTTCCTTAATGCTTATTGAGTTATCTTTAAGGTACTTAATGCGCACCCGAGCATTTCATTGGAGGTATAATGGACCATCTACCGTGCAATTGCTCTCGTAATGGGCTATTTCAGACAGCAAATTGGAAAACACTTCCTCCAGCATTTTACAGGCGTAAAGTATGATAACTCTTTATCGTCTGTGCTAAAGTGTATAGGTTTAGAGACTTTTGGCATTTGCAGTTACATAAGATTTTAAATGAGTACTTACAATGACGGTTCTCTGTACTTTCTATTGATTCACAATTTTATAAGATAAAAATAATAATGCTGCTCTGCAATTGTACATCAATATTTAAGTTTAGAAGATCAAATTCTATAAGGAATATCTATGGTCTGGCATCCTTTACTTTGAAGGTTCTTATTATCCAGGCATTAACTTTACAATTAACTTTACACTGTTAGTGTACTACTTGACAGTATGATCTTGCATGATTTTTTCCTCACGTCTCTTACATTTCCCTCAGAATCGAGATGCTTTATTTCATTTTGTACTTTGCTACAATTTTTTATTTTTTAAAAGTTTCCATAGTGAAGTTTTTTATATATTTTATTTAAAAAAATATGTACAAATTCCATACATTTATAAGATATTCCTGAAACATATGCAGGACATCATATTAAATCAAAACTATGTTACCCACTTGTGTAGATATAACATACTCATATTTCTTATTAAGAATTTAAGATTTAAACATTAACCCACCAAATCACACTCCCTATGTACAAAAATTAAACCCATAACCCTATACATCTCTTATGGTACAAAATGTGCTTTTCAAACTTGGAACAGTCATATATCAACCTACGCACTACAAACTTACACAAGACACTCCCTGATTATTTTCACAAACATTTAATAATTGCTCATCATACTATTTTGCAATATATCACCTCATCTCACTCAATCATCCTAATTAATTCAATTCCCTTACCCAAATTCTATGTTGTTTCAACAAAAGCCATATTCAACATACACAATTCAATTATGTAAAAACATGACACCAAGTGAACATCTTTAACCTCTACAAACTATATTTTAAAACATTATGTACATTTACATTTATGAAAAGATACCCTATTTTGACATATTACACACATCACTTAAAGCAAGCTATGGTACTCCTCATTTAAAGAAAACATACCCCTATTTCTTTTGTTAGACACCCTGCAGGGTAAACTTTACCCCTCCTATAGACACACCCCATGGACTAACACAAATCCCTATAAGTCCTCATAAGGACACCTAGTGCCCTTAAAATGAATCTTTTTTAAGCAACATATCCTTCCCCCCCCCCTTCCACCTCCCATATTCCCTTTTTGTTTGATAACAACATACACATTCCCATGAAAAAAACTTGTAACAACAATTGAACATCCTTCACCACTAAAAAACAACATAAAAATCATACGGCCAGAATTGTATGTTATACATCATTATTACTATGACATTCACCCCCAAAAGCCTACCTACACACATCTGCCAAATATTATCACCATGCTTTTTTTACTGGTTAACACAGTTATTTGCTTCGTAATAATATCCTTCATCTTAATCAACATACCATCAAGACTTATACAATATCAATATAACTTAGGTATTCCCTATACACACAAAACTTTTATATTTGACAGATAACACCATATAAAATACATATTGGGTCAAATGTGGTTCCATCCAATTTTTCTCATTTCAATCACACATCAATACAAGATTGTTCCTCCCCCTATTCTATCTCAATATGAACTATACTTTCCCTGGACCACTTCCTTATACAATAATTCTACCATGCACATTCGGTTGAGAACAGAATAATACTAAACAACTTCCATCTAACATATACCATACTGTCCCCTGACAATCCCCTACGTGCTATAAAGAATTACCCCCCAATAGGGTATTTCATGTCCCCAATCCTCTTATACACATTTGTTACAAATATTAATTACATCTTAGTACACTTTTGTGTATTCCTCCTCTTAAATACATATTTCTACACTTTAATGGTTCACATTACATGGACTGTTACATACTTCATATACATACTTTGTATTATGCCATCCATGACACATATGGTAAAGTTTATTTATTTCATCATCAAAGCTCCACAGAAAGCCCTGATCACTTACCCAAATTACAACATTACTTCCTGCACACATCGTATGTCTCTATTTTACTTTATAAATCCCAATGCTAAAATTTTTTGTCACCTCTGTTCATATTCAGTCTCTCTTCAATATCAAAATCTGTTTCTCATTCTCAATCTTTTCTCCCATATACTCTACCCTCTCCCTACCTCCCACCTTCCACACCACTCACCTACACCTCCCTATACCTATACCTTTCATAATCCCCATACTCCCACCCCCCCCTCCTGGAGACCATCCTGTTTTAGCCATCTCCCCTCATAAACATAGCAACATCCCTACCGTCATGTGCCTATATTTATCAGGAAAAGCTTTCTCCCACCGCCCCCCATAAATTTCCCTATTTCTACATTTCATCCTATAAAAATTGCCAGCCAACGCTCATATCCTCACCTCCCCCTTCACTTCCCTCATTGCCCATGATATATATATATATAATCAACTACTAAATACATCACTGCTCTTCTTATATCATCTCCCACCCCCACTATATCTAAGCTAAAAACCCTCAATACTGAAATCCTCCCCCACCCATCATACGAATCACCCTCCCAAACCACTCCCTGACTATATTCAAAGTTTCACAAAAATATACCACATGGTATGCTGTTTCCTCTACACCACACCATACACACCCCAGTTCTGTCACGATGCCCATTCTATACAACTCTTGCCTGGACACCACTATGCCATGCAAAAACCTAAACATCAATTCCCTTACCCTCGCACGTAACCTAAGCTTATGCAAACCCCCCAAATCCCTTTCCAATTGTACACAGGATATACAGCCTCCCCTCCTCTATTTTCCCCCTCCCCCCACACACTCCAGTACACTTACCTTCACCCCCTTAGGCTCCCGTACAACCATTAAGTGCCGCAGAATATCCCTGCACTCCTGCAACTCCCTCCCCTCCCACCACCTTTGCACATCCTTCATTACTACTACCACTCTTTTTCCCATAACCCCCAACCTCAGGTAACTATGCTTTATGTACACATGTCTTAGTCTTCTCTCTAAAGGTATAAGCCCCAACCCCCTGCCCCACTGCTTTCATTACTACACCCTTCTGCAACCAAGAATGCCCATACCCCCATATATACCTCAACACCCTTTTCTGCAAACCCCTCACATCATCCCGCGACAGTGGATATACTGCTGCCATATGCCACAGTTTGATGTAAACTAGCACATTTACCACTAATACCCTCTGCATCAGCGTTATGGCACCTGACCTCAATTCCCCATCCTACGAATCACCCCTCCACCACCCTTTCAGAATTTACCCTCCTAGCCTCCTGTGCATCCACCATATACACTTCCCCACATATTTTTAACTTACCTACTACAGGTCACCCATACCATGCCCCCAACCCACCTCCCACCCATGTACCTACCTCTAACAATTTTGATTTAGATCCATTCACCTTCATACCAGTTGCTTCCCCAAATATACGAATTATTCTACCCACGTTCCTCAGCCCCTTCTCCCCCTACCAATACAGTCGTGTCATCGACATACCCACTATACCCATTGAACTACTCGTTCTCTCCCCCTCGGCCATGCCCTCTGATACCAAGCAATAAAATGGGTTTTGTAGGCAAGAAAACCGTATTTGGGACAAAGGGCACCCCTGCCTTAGTCCCCTTTCCATACACACTAAATCTCCCACCCTACCATTCACTTGCACTCTCACATTCGCACCCCTATACAACGTTTCTGCCCAACTCACCACTTCCTCCCCAAACCCCTGCCTCCTCATAATCTTCTACAACATTCCTCTCTCCATGCTATCATATGCTGCTTTCCAATCCAACCCCAAAACACCCCCTCCCCCTCGTTCCTTAATTAAAGTCCTTAATACTCCTATGTCCCCTATACATGTTTCTATCCGGTATACCATGTTTCCCCTCTTCAATGACCCTCCCAATCACCGTATATAACCTATTCCCCAATATTTTAGTAAATATCTTATAATCAGCGCACATCAAAGACAACGCCCTATAATCCTGTATTTTCCCCGCTTTTTCCCCCTTCGGTACATAAAAATCATTTGGGAGGCCATCCAGTCCTGGTGCCTTACCCTTACTCATACCCTGCACAGCCCTCCACACCTCTTCTTCACCAATTATATCCTCCAATCCCTCCCTTTCCTCCAAACCCAACTCCTGCAGGATCCCCTCCTCAAGTATCCTTCCCTCCCTCCTTCCTCTCATCCCTTTTCTCATGTATCTGCTGAACCACTTATCCACATAATTACTCATGCCCTCAGTCATCCCTAATTTCTGCCATTCCACATACCCTTCCATCCCGTCACTCACCTCTAAATGCATAATTGTCATAGCCCTTTGTCGTTTCCTAAACTGTCGTAAAACACATATCGACGGCCTGTCTCCCCATAGCACGTCTTCAATGCCACCACACACCCTTACCGCATCAAACCTATCATTTTGCAAATCCCTTAACCTACTCTTAATACCCTCTATCTCCTCCACAGGATAGGCCTCCCACTCATAACAATTCTTCAACTGTCCCTCCAAGTATGTCTGTAGCCCGAACCTCCACTGATTCTTCTCTCTACCTCAGCTCTTATAATATTCCCTAATACTCTGCTTATTACTTTCCTCCCACCGCTGTATTATGTTTCCTTCTCTTCTCCCCTTCCCCCATAATTCTGGCCACCACTCCTCATACATGTCCCTCTCCTCCTCTCCCGATAATAAACATACGTTCAGTTTCCAATAACTCCCATAACGTCTCATCAATCCTCCCCACCCAACATCCACTAATACTCCTCAATGATTAGATAATCCCACATCTTGTGTCTGTACTTTCCCCATTCTAACCTCATTCGTTACATAAATTTGATCCAATCTCGCAGCATACCCTCGTCTCACAAAGGTATGTTCCACATTCCACCCATCCCCTCTCACCACATCAGCTACACCCGCTCCCCCCAAAACATCCCTCAATTCTCCCAAAACACACCCCGCCCCCCTCGGTTCCACGTCCTTCCTTCTTATTATGCTATTCGAATCCCCACCTATAATTGCAACGTCAAGTAACCCCCTCATGTGTTACACCAACACTTCCCTTACAATAGCTTCCTTTATCCTTCTATTGCTTTCCACCGGCACATATACTCCCATAAAACATATCTGAACCACTCCCCATCCACCAGTACCACCCTCCCTTCCCCCCTCCTTCCATGCCAACAACTTAAATGGGCTGGTCTCCTTAATCATTACCGCCACTCCACCCTTTAATCTCCCCGTATGTCCCGCATACACCTTATATCCTTCCATCAACAATTCACTTCCACACCTATAGTTATGCTCTTGCATAATGCCTTCCTCCACATCATATCTCTTTATTGTCGCCTCAACCCATTTCTTCTTAACTTCCACCCTAAGGCCATTAACATTAATGTTCAAACACTTAAAAATTGTAATGGGGGCTTTCCTTTGGATCTCTACGTTTTCTGTTCATCAACCTTCTATGGTGCAGTTTTCTCTCCATTACCCTGTCCAGCACCCACTTTCCCCACACTCGTCCCCTTTACCCCCCTTAAACCCCTTCGTGCCACATCCACCCATGCTTTTTTGCACGTCCATTGTGCTGGTGTTATGACTTCATAACTATCTAAAGTCCCCACCAACCTCTTTCTGGATTCCCCGACTACATCCATTACCTCAGAGGCCTCTTCTCTGTGCACGTCCGCCTTCACCACCTGCACCTGTACCTTATTTTCCCTTGTGCTTTTTCCATCAACACATCCCCCCTGTTCCTCCCTTCTTGTCTCCCACTTTCTCCCCTATGTCCGATGGGGACACCCTCCCCGGACCATTCAACAATTCCCGAAACATTGCTCTAGGGGCTCATCCAAAATCACAATCAATGCACCTGTATCAACTTGCTCCTTTGCTTCCAATAACTCAGTTATTTGAGAAACCCCAGTCATAGTTAGACATGTTACCTGTGTCCCATCTACTATATCACTCCATTTCCCTTTCATTTATACACTCAGGTCCTGTGTTTCCGTTCTCACCACACCATCACTTTCACTTGCCTTTTCCCATCTAGGCAACCTAGGTTCAGTCCTTTAGTGGCACTGTGCAGCCACATGCTCATAGGAGCCACATATCCTGCACATGTGCCATTGTCCTGCGTATGTGACATACAACTGTGTCCTGAAGTCATTCATCACAACATATGATGGAATAGGTCTCCTCAAAGTCTTCAGGGTATAACTACCCTCAGGCAATCCAGCATATATGCCTTCCATCCATCGTCCCACTGTCGCCATATGGATTACTCCATACTCCGCGAATGCTTCTCGTATGTCGGTCTCATCCGCCTCAAAAGGTACATTCTGTACCTTGATCCATGTATAATGCCTTGACACGTCCTTCATCCAAACCTCTAAGCCAGGGTTGACAGTCACGCATTCATCCTGGAACCTGTCCACATTCTTCTCACAGGCTCCTGTCGATGCAAACTTCACAAAGATTCTCAACGCACCATTCAGCGCAATGCCATACAGTTCCTCATTGCCTATGGCATAAGTATCCCTCAGTATGGCCGGCAACATAATGGCAGTATTGGTGTTGTATATAGCTCTACGTATGACTTCAGCACACACAGTGTTTACTCTGCGCCGGTTACTCGTCACCATTTAGTAGAAAACGTCTGCTGTCACTACAGCCACCAGAGGTCAGGCGTAGCACAACCTCCCCGCTCAAGAGTTGGGAGGGGAAGTAGATGAAATTTGTTGTGGCTAAGCATAGTATTGTTTTCTGTGACCCAATGAAATGCTTGATTTACATGGGCATGAATTTGAGTATATGCCACTCAAGTATTGTCTGCACAGAATAAATCAATTTAATGATGTCATTATCTACAATATGTCATGCATGATAAATAAGACTGAAGCGAGCACCGAACTTTCACTATTGACGACTCTGATTTATTAAAAAGTTGCATATGTACCTGTCCACTTTTCTATTTATAACTTTTAATAGAATGATGGGTACTACTGCATTATGATTACTCTTGCTGAAGCCTTTCTTTCACAAGGCTTGTACGTTGCATCGGTATTTTGCTAGTTTTTGTATTGAAGACGTTTCGCCAACCAGTGGCTATATTAATAAAATACAGGGACGAAAATAGAAGACGGAAGAGGTTGAAGATGAGACACTCAGTCCCTCAGTTTTCTGTTTTAGTCTCTGTATTGTTTTGATAAAGTCACTGGTTGGCGAAACGTCTTCATAATAAAGATTCCCTATTGTTGCACATGTGTCTAATTCTTCAAGTTGTCGCTCCTATATACCATTGATGTTACGATACACATCGTTGGGGTGTACGGAATGTTTGAAGAGTTACCATATGCTAAGTATTTCAATTATTTTAAAAAAAATGATTGTAAACTCATCTGAAAATATAACTCTGGTTTGTATCCAGCTGATGGAGTCTTTCCAAAAGAAATGAAAATAGTAATTTAGCGAGGTTATGTAGCACGGGGACAAAATAATCTTGACAGATTGGAGATTCACAGAGCAGATAAAATACTTCAGGTAACAGTAAAAGAACTTTTTTATGAAGTAAACTGAAGACATTTATTAGAGGCGCCACACCCTTTGAGCTGGAAGCCATACAAAAATATACAACACAGTAAAGGAATTAATTAGGCATTAATTTAGGCTTTAATGCAAGAATTAATTTAGGCTCTGAAAATAGGAACACAGTGGAAGCTTTTGCTGTTTTCTTATCAGAAGGTTGAAATGTGCGGTAGATTCCCTCAAGAAAGGAAATATTCGTTTAACCTCTGTGGTTAAATATGATAAAGCACAATAGGACCCAAAATCTTTATCAGTAGTGAGTAAAAAATAAATTCTGTGTTGAACGAACTGTGTATATATCTTTTTATGCTATGTATATATCTATTGTTTATGCTGAAGACCAATTATTAATGTTAACTGAATCCTTGAGATCATTATAAGTTTTGTAAGTGTATTTGCACTATGTTGACTTATGTTAGAGAGGCAGAGAGGGTGGGTAAGTCCTGCGCTATTATTATTCTAATCAAAACTGCTATGAATACTACTTTAAACGTAAGTTCGTATTTTGCCAGGACTGTTTAAATAACCTGTTAATGTATGTTTAAAAAAAATACAGTAAGGGTTTATAGTCAATTTAAATTATAAAAGTTTTACACAAAGATAACGCTGGACAACAACACCAATAAATGTTAAGTCTGCTACTGTAATAAATGTCGGTGTTCTTATGTAATGTGAATATGTTGACTTTAAATTTGAAGTCGAAATTGAGCTAGCAAGTCAGGATTTTTAATTATTTCAGGAATTGCTTGTTTGTAAATCATGTTCCATCAAAATTCACAGCACAAGTATTATAATGAGTCATAAAAAAATTATTCTCACTATAATTGGAAAATTTTTAAATAAAAAAAATTAAGCCTTTGGTTTTACTGTTATGACTAACATTGGTGTCTCTCTTAAGAAACCAACAGTAGTCCCTCATCTGTTGGGATCGAAAAGCCCCTGACAAAAAACAAGCAAACAAGACTGATGTCACTAGCAGAACACTTCTTAAACAAGTTAACAGATTAAAATCAAGCAAGTCACTAAGCAACGACAAACTATTTTAAAGAGTTTTTCAAAGAATGCAGAGAGCAAATTGGTAAACCATCAAGTAATTCTTGCAGACGTGTATAGTGCCACTGACGTGGAAGCTGGTCCATGTAATATTTGTTTACAGAAGTGAGATTAGTCTTAATTGTCTCATCAGGATGCAACTTGAAGTCATTTTGAGGAAAATTATTTGTTAAGTGTTTCGTGGCATGAAATCCAGTCAGTCTCTGGTTTGACATGTAACAAATTGCAGAAAACCAATCTCTGTGGTATTATTTAGAACAATAAATTAAAATGGAGATAAATATGGATGGTGGAACTTTTTGTTTTTTAGGGAGCATAGTAGATTCGGACACTTTAATTTATTATTGCTTCACGTATGTTATTTTTGTCCATGATTATTGCATCAGTCGCGCTCCATTTTGGATATTTGATGTAGTTAAGGACACTGAGCATATTTTTTCTATAATTTTTTTTCCAGACTTACATTTAAATTTCCAAATGTTTTTTTTACGAATTTTTGAACATTCGCTGTAAAATATCTTCTTCAATGAACGATGCTTAGCTTAACACAGTGCTTAACATATGTACGATTGAAGCAAAAAGAAAAAAACTGAACTTGATTGAAGCCAAAATAAAGAAAAAAAAATGTTCTATCCTGTAATATCTCTCGATCCTGTATGTTGTGTTCAGTTATCGTCTACGCTTAATAAATAATTATTGTTTTGTTTTTGTTCAGAATTGAATAGTATGTTGTGTGATTAGCAAGTTGTCTTTGGTGAACGGTCAACAAACTGTGTTATATCGAGAAAAGAAAAACTATGGCATCAGCATTGCAGCAGAAGAACAAAAAGACAACATCCAGCCATCTGTTGGAGAACCTGTGCATCAAAAATGAAGTCAAGAAGACTAGCAGAAATAGTGTATGACGTAATTAATAAAAACTGACAGAACCATGTCCAAGGATTCTCATTCTTCCTTCTCATGAACATCGTTTCACCTTTGAAAACAATCAATACAGTTTGCAGTTAGCCTCTAAAAATAAAAGGAAAATGAAGAGATTTTGATGTCTTTCTTTCAAAAAGCAATGATTTCCAATAAACCATTCAACGCGTTCAAGATCGTAATGGAGTATTTAGCAAAAAATGATGATGAATAGTTAACCATCAGTGACCTTTTATGATGAGAAAAAAACTGCAGTGATGACGCATACGATGTCAAAAAACATAAAGGTATTAATAATATAAATGAAAAGATCAATGTAGTACATTTCAGGAAGACGGTAAAATCTGAACGCATTTTACCAAGTACCTAAACTGACAGACGTTGACACGTTGACTCTCACCAAGAATGATGTCAAAGCAAGAACACTTCAAAACACCTGTACCTCATTTCTGACAATATCTCTTCTTTGAAATAGAACATGAATCTCTTAACACAAAATTTGCAGCTCCTTTGAAAAAAACATTATTTACTGAAATGAAGTCAGACGTAAAAATTTACTCCATTCACTAGAAACTTTATCACACTACATCAGATCGTTCTTGCTGTTCAGATGCGACACCGTTATGGCTCAAAGTTCTTCATAGATTTACCAAGTAATTATAAATTTTGTCAAACTTATTCAGGAATTAATAAGTGCACCAAAGATAAAAGTATATATATATATATATATATATATATATATATATATATATATATGCAAAAAGATCACAGTAAACAGGTGATATCAAAATATGCAAGACAACCACTATGAAAAAATAGAAGAATTCCAAGCGCTTTCGTGACTACTCACATTATCAAGGAACTATAAAAGGAAACGTGAGAAGAAGGCTTATAAAGGGGCAGAATACACCTCACAGTCACATCACACTAACAAAGACAACACCTCACAGTAGCGTAACATCGCACGACTCTGTGAAGAGGAACATAAGAAAGGACCTGAAACTCTTCCCAAGAATTAAGATTAGTAAAATTTATCATTAAATTCTCAGCATTTTGAAAATCAATTGGATGGTTAAAATCTCTCGCATGAATAAATAGAGCATTAGAATCTTGTCCAGTTCTAATGCTTTATTTATGTTGTTTTAATCTTAGTTCAAGACTTTTACCAGTTTGACCATAATAAACTTTATCGCATATTTTACAGGGAATCTTATAGACACATCCGTCAGCATTTTGGGGGGAATTTTTTATCAAAAGTCTGTCTAGTAGGGTTATTGAAGCTGGGACTTTGAGTGGTTTCAAATTTAGATTGGATAAATTCATGAGTGAGAGGGGTTAGATTTGAGTGGGACTCGCACATGAGTAAATAGAATTATCAAAGCTTATTTCTTGAGTAGCATTGAAAATTAGGTTGAGCAAATATTTTGTTAGTGGGATGAATTGTGAAGGACTTGCCTAGTATGGGCCAACAGACCTGCTGCAGTGTTCCTCCTTTCTTATGTTCTTATGTTTACTGTATCAAGATTTTTAAATACAACTTTGATATTAAAATTCTAAGAAAAGAAGGCATATCAACCAAGTTTTCATGGTAAGGGAGAACCAACATATTTTTGGTTGAATAAGGTTGGTTGTCCCTTTTTGGATTGTAAAAACTATTTCTAGCTATTTTAAAAGATTTATCAATTATGTTTCTTGGGTATTTTAAATCATTATCTATTTCATAAATTTTAGAGATTTCTTCATCTATGAACTCTGGACTACATAAGAACATAAGAACATAAGAAAGGAGGAACACTGCAGCAGGCCTGTTGGCCCATACTAGGCACGTCCTTCACAATCCATCCCACTAACAGAATAATTGCCCAACCTAATTTTCAATTCTACCCAAGAAATAAGCTTTGAAGATTCTATTAACTCAAGTGCGAGTCACACTCAAATCCAACCCCTCTCACTCATGTATTTATCCAACCTAAATTTGAAACTACCCAAGGTCCTAGCTTCAATGACCCTACTGGGCAGACTGTTCAACTCATCAACTACCCTATTTCCAAACCAATATTTTCCTATATCCTTTCTAAATCTAAACTTAAGAACATAAGAATAAGAATGGAGGAACACTGCAGAAGGCCTACTGGCCCATACAAGGCAGGTCCATATCAAAACCACCACTACCTAAGAATTTATTCCCGTACTCACGACACCAATCAAACCCAGCCCCTCCCACTCATATATTTGTCCAATCTCTTTTTAAAGCCACCCAAGGTTCTAGCCTCTATCACAGTACTCGGAAGATTGTTCCACGCATCTACAACTCTGTTCGAAAACCAGTACTTGCCTATGTCCTTTCTAAATCTAAATTTATCCAATTTAAATCCGTTATTTCTGGTTCTTACTTGGTTCGATATCCTCAGTATTTTACTAATATCTCCCTTGTTTATGCCCATCATCCACTTGTACACCTCGATGATATCTCCCCTCATTCTACGTCTCTCCAGAGAGTGGAGATTCAACGCTCTAAGTCTATCTTCATACGGGAGATTTCTTATACTGTAAATCATTTTAGTCATTCTTCTTTGTATGTTCTCCAATGAATCTATATCCATCCTGTAGTAAGGAGACCAAAACTGAGCTGCATAATCCAAATGAGGTCTCACTAGTGATGTATAGAGCTGTAAAATAACTTTTGGACTTCTGTTGTTTATACTTCTTGAAATAAATCCTAGTAATCTGTTAGCCTTATTGCGCACACTTAGGCACTGTTGTCTTGGCTTTAGATTCCTGCTTACCATGACTCCCAAGTCTTTTTCACATTCTGTATGATCAAGCTCTACTTCACCTAGTTTATAAATTCGAGGGATATTTTCATTACCAAGGACTAGTACCTAACACTTGTCCACATTGAACTTCATCTGCCACTTTTCAGACCAAGACATTAATTTGTCCAAATCCTCCTGGAGTTCACTGGTGTCCTCCTCAGAATGAATCATACGGTCTATTTTTGTATCATCAGCAAATTTACTCATAAGAACATAAGAACATAAGAAAGGAGGAACACTGCAGCAGGCCTGTTGGCCCATACTAGGCAGGTCCTTCACAATCCGTCCCACTAACAGAATATTTGCTCAACCCAATTTTCAATGCTACCCAAGAAATAAGCTTTGACAATTCTACCCACTCATGCGCGAGTCCCACTCAAATCCAACCCCTCTCACTCATGAATTTATCCAACCTAAATTTGAAACTACCCAAGGTCCTAGCTTCAATAACCCTACTAGGCAGACTGTTCCACTCATCAACTACCCTATTTCCAAACCAATACTTTCCTATATCCTTTCTAAATCTAAACTTATCTAACTTGAATCCATTATTGCGGGTTCTCTTTGGAGAGATATCCTCAAGACCTTATTTATATCCCCTTTGTTAATACCCATTTTCCACTTGTATACCTCGATCATGTCTCCCTCATTCTACGTCTTACAAGTGAATGTAATTTTAGGGTCTTCAATCTTTCTTCGTAAGGAAGATTTCTAATGCTATGTATTAATTTAGTCATTCTACGCTGAATGTTTTCTAACGAATTTATGTCCATTCTGTAATATGGAGACCAGAACTGAGCTGCGTAATCTAGGTGAGGCCTTACTAATGATGTATAAAGCTGTAATATAACCTCTGGACTTCTGTTGCTAACACTTTGATATAAATCCCAGTAATCTATTTGCCTTATTACGTACGCTTAGGCATTGCTGTCTTGGTTTAAGGTTGCTGCTTACCATCACCCCCAAGTCCTTCTCGCAATCTGTATGGCTAAGTTCTACGTTATTTAACTTATAAGTGCTTGGGTTATGGACACTCCCGAGCTTCAGAACCTTGCATTTATCTACATTGAACTGCATCTGCCACTTTTCTGACCACGAATTAAGTTTGTCTAAATCTTCCTGAAGTTCTATGACATCTATGTTTGAATCAATTATCCTACCATTCGTGTCGTCGGCGAATTTGCTCATATCACTAGTAATTCCCTCATCAAGGTCATTAAATATATTATAAATAACAATGGGCCTAAGACTGATCCTGTGGAACACCACTTGTTACAAGTCCCCATTCGGATTTAACCCCATTTATGCACACTCTCTGCTTCCTATTGGTGAGCCATGACTCGATCCATGACAGCACTTTTCCCCAATGCCATGAGCTGCCACTTTCTTTAACAGTCTCTGGTGCGGTACTCTATCAAAAGCCTTACTAAAGTCTAAATAAACAATATCGAATTCTTTATCGTGATCAACAGCCTCAAAAGCTTTACTGAAGAAGGTTAATAAATTAGATAGGCAGGAACGGCCCTCGTGAATCCATGCTGGGTATCATTAATCAAATTATGGTTATCTAGATGGCTTCTAATAATATCAGCTATAATTGACTCTAGTAATTTGCCTACAATTGAGGTCAGGCTTATTGGCGGTAGTTAGACGGTAGTGACTTGTCCCCTGCTTTAAAAATAGGAATTACATTAGCCATCTTCCACATATCAGACACTACACCTGTTTGAAGAGATAAATTAAAAATGTTAGATATTGGTTCACAGAGTTCCATTTTGCATTCCTTAAGAACCCTTGCAAAAGCTCATCAGGACCCGGCGATTTATTTTGTTTCAGTCGGTCCAGCTGTTTCATAATCATTTCGCTAGTGACTGTGATATTACATAATTTATCTTCTTCTGGGCCTCTGTAAAAATTAATTACTGGGATATTATTAATGTCTTCCTGTGTGAAAACCGAGAGAAAATAATTATTAAAAATAGAGCACATATCATTCTCCTTGTCAGTAAGATGCCCAAAGTTATTTTTAAGGGGACCTATCTTATCCCTAACTTTTGTTCTATAAACCCTAACTTTTGTTCTATAAACCAAGGACTTGCAATTCCTTCATCAAGGTCATTTATGTAAATTATGAACAACAATGGGCCTAAAACTGATCCTTGTGGAACGCCACTAGTGACTAATCCCCATTCAGATTTGACCCCATTAATGGAAACTCTCTGCTTTCTATTGGTAAGCCATGCCTCTATCCATGCTAGAACTTTACCTCCTATACCATGAGCTGTCACCTTTCTTAAGAGTCTCTCGTGAGGTACTCTATCGAAGGCCTTACTGAAATCCAAGCAAACTATATCATATTCTTTATCACTGTCTACTGCTTCAAATGTTTTATTGAAAAACGTCAGTAAATTTGTTAGGCAGGAACGACCTCTCGTGAACCCATGCTGAGATTAATTAATCAAATTATGTTCTTCAAGGTGACTTCTAATAATATCAGCTATAATTGATTCTAATAATTTGCCTACTATAGATGCGGGTTCTCTCTTGGAGAGATATTCTCAAGACCTTATTTATATCCCCCTTATTAATACCCATCTACAAATGCGTAAAGCTCTCAAAAACATCTAGAAAGGGCAATGAGTTATTTACTTCAAATTCAACAGTAAAATTTATAGAATGAGCTAAGCTATTTATTTTAACATGGAAATGGTTTATGTCTACATTCTTAGGCATAAGGCACAAAATGTCATCAACATATCTATACCACTTAGCTCTATTGGGAAGGATTGTGTTAAGCAATCTTGTTTCGAAAAATTCCATATATAAATTACTAAGAACAGGTGAAAGAGGATTTCCCATTGCCATACCAAACTTCTGAGTGTAAAACTCATCATTAAATACAAATTTTGCATCAACAATACAAAGTTTAATAAGTTTAATGATAGTAGGAACTGGCAATGGTAAATCGTAATTAACCAGTTCTTCAGATAAGAACTTTAGTAAATCATCAACTGGAACTTTTGTAAACAAGGAGGTAACATCAAAACTAACCATATTGAAATAATTTAAATCAGTCAAGGTGCTTAATTTATCAACTAAATCTAAGTTGTTTTTAACATTAAAATTAGAATTTTTTCCAACAATTGGGCTCAAAATATCAACAAGCTATTTAGAAAGTTTATAAGAAACTGAACCTATGGAGCTAATAATTGGTCTAACAGGATTACTAGGTTTGTGTGTTTTAATTAATCCATACATATAAGGTAAAGAATTGGTTAATTACGATTTACCATTGCCAGTTCCTACTATCATTAAACTTATTAAACTTTGTATTGTTGATGCAAAATTTGTATTTAATGATGAGTTTTACACTCAGAAGTTTGGTATGGCAATGGGAAATCCTCTTTCACCTGTTCTTAGTAATTTATATATGGAATTTTTCGAAACAAGATTGCTTAACACAATCCTTCCCAATAGAGCTAAGTGGTATAGATATGTTGATGACATTTTGTGCCTTATGCCTAAGAATGTAGACATAAACCATTTCTTTGTTAAATTAAATAGCTTAGCTCATTCTATAAATTTTACTGTTGAATTTGAAGTAAATAACTCATTGCCCTTTCTAGATGTTTTTATTATTAAGGGTAACATTGATTTTAAATTTAAAATTTTCAGAAAACCTACAAATAATTGTTCCTATGTACACTATTACTCTTCACATCAAGATAGAGTTAAAGTGTCGGTTTTCTCTTCTATGTTTTTGAGAGCTTTACGCATTTGTAGTCCAGAGTTCATAGATGAAGAAATCTCTAAAATTTATGAAATAGCTAATGATTTAAAATACCCAAGAAACATAATTGATAAATCTTTTAAAATAGCTAGAAATACATTTTAAAATCCTAAAAGGGACAACCAACCTTATTCAACCAAAAATATGTTGGTTCTCCCTTACCATGAAAACTTGGTTGATATGCCTTCTTTTCTTAAGAACTTTAATATCAAAGTTGTATTTAAAAATCTTGATACAGTAAAAAGACTTTTAGATTACGCAGCTCAGTTCTGGTCTCCATATTACAGAATGGACATAAATTCGTTAGAAAACATTCAGCGTAGAATGACTAAATTAATACATAGCATTAGAAATCTTCCTTACGAAGAAAGATTGAAGACCCTAAAATTACATTCACTTGTAAGACGTAGAATGAGGGGAGACATGATCGAGGTATACAAGTGGAAAATGGGTATTAACAAAGGGGATATAAATAAGGTCTTGAGGATATCTCTCCAAGAGAGAACCCGCAATAATGGATTCAAGTTAGATAAGTTTCGATTTAGAAAGGATATAGGAAAGTATTGGTTTGGAAATAGGGTAGTTGATGAGTGGAACAGTCTGCCTAGTAGGGTTATTGAAGCTAGGACCTTGGGTAGTTTCAAATTTAGGTTGGATAAATTCATGAGTGAGAGGGGTTGGATTTGAGTGGGACTCGCGCATGAGTGGGTAGAATTGTCAAAGCTTATTTCTTGGGTAGCATTGAAAATTGGGTTGAGCAAATATTCTGTTTGTGGGACGGATTGTGAAGGACCTGCCTAGTATGGGCCAACAGGCCTGCTGCAGTGTTCCTCCTTTCTTATGTTCTTATGTTCTTATAAAAAAGTACCCCTAAAATGCTGACGGATGTGTCTATAAGATTCCCTGTAAAATATGCGATAAAGTTTATTATGGTCAAACTGGTAAAAGTCTTGAACTAAGATTAAAACAACATAAATATAGCATTAGAACTGGACAAGATTCTAATGCTCTATTTATTCATGTGAGAGACATTAACCATCCAATTGATTTTCAAAATGCTGAGAAGGTTGTATTAAGCAAGTCCATGGTTGAGAGGAATATAATAGAATCATGTTTCATTAAAAGCAGTTTTGAAAATAATATGAATATTTCTTTTGGTTTATATAAATTGGATTCTTTTATAATTAATAAAATTTGGGAAGAATTTAATGATAAATTGGACTAATCTTAATTCTTGGGAAAAGTTTCAGGTCCTTTCTTATGTTCCTCTTCACAGAGTCGTGAGATGTTACGCTACTGTGAGGTGTTGTCTTTGTTAGTGTGATTTGGGGGTTATGGTAAGCAGCAACCTCAAACCAAGTCAGCAATGCCTAAGCGTAAGAAATAAAGCAAATAGATTACATAAGAACATAAGAAAGGAGGAACACTGCAGCAGGCCTGTTAGCCCATACTATTCAGGTCCTTCACAATCCGTCCCACTAACAGAATATTTGCTCAACCCAATTTTCAATGCTACCCAAGAAATAAGCTTTGACAATTCTACCCACTCATGCGCGAGTCCCACTCAAATCCAACCCCTCTCACTCATGAATTTATCCAACCTAAATTTGAAACTACCCAAGGTCCTAGCTTCAATAACCCTACTAGGCAGACTGTTCCACTCATCAACTACCCTATTTCCAAACAAATACTTTCCTATATCCTTTCTAAATCTAAACTTTTCTAACTTGAATCCATTATTGCGGGTTCTCTCTTGGAGAGATATCATAAGAACATAAGAACATAAGAATGGAGGAACACTGCAGAAGGCCTACTGGCCCATACAACGCAGGTCCTTATCAAAACCACCACTACCTAAGAATTTATTCCCGTACTCACGACACAAATCAAACCCAGCCCCTCCCACTCATATATTTGTCCAATCTCTTTTTAAAGCTACCCAAGGTCCTAGCCTCTATCACCCTACTCGGAAGATTGTTCCACGCATCTACAACTCTGTTCGAAAACCAGTACTTGCCTATGTCCTTTCTAAATCCAAATTTATCCAATTTAAATCCGTTATTTCTGGTTTTTACTTGGTTCGATATCCTCAGTATTTTATTAATATCTCCTTTGCTTATGCCCACCATCCACTTGCACACCTCAAGACCTTATTTATATCCCCTTTGTTTATACCCATTTTCCACTTGTATACCTCGATCATGTCTCCCCTCATTCTACGTCTTACAAGTGAATGTAATTTTAGGGTCTTCAATCTTTCTTCGTAAGGAAGATTTCTAATGTTATGTATTAATTTAGTCATTCTACGCTGAATGTTTTCTAACGAATTTATGTCCATTCTGTAATATGGAGACCAGAACTGAGCTGCGTAATCTAGGTGAGGCCTTACTAATGATGTATAAAGCTGTAATATAACGTCTGGACTTCTGTTGCTAACACTTTTGATATAAATCCCAGTAATCTATTTGCCTTATTACGTACGCTTAGGCATTGCTGTCTTGGTTTAAGGTTGCTGCTTACCATCACCCCCAAGTCCTTCTCGCAATCTGTATGGCTAAGTTCTACGTTATTTAACTTATAAGTGCTTGGGTTATGGACACTCCGAGCTTTAGAACTTTGCATTTATCTACATTGAACTGCATCTGCCATTTTTCTGACCAGGAATTGAGTTTGTCTAAATCCTCCTGTAGTTCACTGACATCTACGTCTGAATCGATTATCCTACCTATCTTCGTGTCATCAGCGAATTTGCTCATATCACTAGTAATTCCTCGTCAAGGTCATTTATATATATTATAAACAACAACGGGCCCAAAACCGATCCCTGAGGAACGCCACTTGTTACAGATCCCCACTCCGATTTAACCCCATTTATGCACACCCTCTGCTTCCTATTGGTGAGCCATGACTCGATCCATGACAACACTTTTCCCCAATGCCATGAGCAGCCACTTTCTTTAACAGTCTCTGATGTGGTACTCTATCAAAAGCCTTACTAAAATCCAAATAAACGATATCGAATTCTTTATCATTATCAACTGCCTCAAAAGCCCCACTGAAAAAGTTAACAAATTAGTTAGGCAGGAACGGCCCCTGGTGAATCCATGCTGAGTATCATTAATCAAATTATGCCTATCGAGATGGCTTCTTATGTTATCAGCTATAATCGACTCTAGTAATTTGCCTACAATTGATGTTAGACTTATTGGGCGGTAATTTGATGGTAACGACTTGTCCCCTGCTTTAAAAATAGGAATTACATTAGCCATCTTCCACGTATCCGGCACTACACCTGTTTGAAGAGATAGGTTAAAAATGTTAGTTAAGGGTTCACAGAGTTCTATTTTGCATTCCTTAAGAACCCTTGAAAAAAGCTCATCAGGGCCTGGCGATTTATTTTGCTTCAAACGGTCTATCTGTTTGATAACCTTTTCGCTAGTGACTGTGATACTACATAATTTATCTTCTTCAGGCCCACTAAAATACCTAATTCTTGGGATATTATTAATGTCTTCCTGAGTGAAAACCGAGAGAAAATAATTATTAAAAATAGAGCACATTTCATTCTCTTTGTCAGTAAGATACCCATAATTATTTTTAAGGGGACCTATCTTATCTCTAACTTTTGTTCTATACACCTGAAAAACTTTTGGGTTAGTTTTCGAATCCCTAGCAACTTTAATTTCGTAGTCCCGTTTAGCTTTTCTTATCCCCTTTTAACGTCCCTCTTAATGTCAATATACTGACTCATAAGATGACCCTCACCTCTTTTGATACGCCTATAAACTTCTTTCTTCTGCCCTAAAAGATATTTGAGCCTATTATTCATCCATTTTGGGTCATTTCTATTCGATCTAATTTCTTTATATGGGATAAATGTTATTTGGGCAGCATGTATAGTGTTCAGAAAACTGTCATATTGATAGCTATCTTCATTACCCCAGTCCACAGATGATAAGTGTTCTCTAAGTCCATTGTAATCTGCTAAGCGAAAATCTGGGACCGTTACTGAGTTATTCGTACTATGAAACTTCCATTCAATGCCAAAGGTAATTGATTTGTGGTCGCTTGCGCCGAGTTCCTCTGTAATTTCTAAATTATTAACAAGGGTTTCCTTGTTTGCCAGAACTAAGTCAAGCAGGTTATTTCCCTTGTAGGTTCTGTCACAAACTGCTTCAAAAAACAATCTTGAACTACATCTAAGAAGTCGTTAGATTCTAAATTCCCAGTCAAAAATTCCAATCAATTTGACTAAAGTTGAAGTCACCCAGAATAACTACGTTATCGTGCATTGTGGCCTTAACAATTTCCTCCCATAGTAGTCTCCCTTGGTCCCTATCTAAGTTTGGGGGACGGTATATCACACCTAAAATCAATTTTTCATGCCCTCTGAAAATTCTATCCAGACAGACTCTGTATGTGTTATTTCAGACTTTATCCCCTTTTTTATGCAACAGTTCAAGCGATCTCGGACATACAGTGCCACTCCACCCTTCCCGAAACTTCTGTCTACTTGGAACAATTTAAAACCCTGTATATGACATTCAGCAGGCATGTCCCTATTTTCGTATTGAACCACGTCTCAGTTATGGCAAATACATCAATGTTACCTGCACTTGCAAATAATCTCAAATCGTCCATCTTATTCCTAGCACTACGACTATTTGTATAATACACTTTTAAAGACCCTCCTTTCTCTTTACCCTTCCTGCTCCATTCTGTTTTACCACTATACCTATTTCTGTCCTTGTTATTGTTAAGATTTTTTATATCAAAGCCTAGATCTATATTTCGACATTCATTATTTTCCATTTCTAAACCCATACCTCTAACTAATCCTAGTTTAAAGTCCTAACAACACCCTCAACTGAGCTAGCAAGAAAATCCACACCTGCCCTGGATAAGTGAACCCCATCCCTGGCATACATGTCATTTCGGCCATAGAAGTGGTCCCAGTTGCAAATGAATGGTACTGCATTATCCTTACAGTGTTTGTCCAGCCAGCAATTGACACCAATTGCCCTGGACAGCCATTCATCTCCAACTCCTCTCCTTGGCAAAATACCACATATGACAGGGTTCCCACCCTTCTTCCTAATTATGTCTATTGCTGACCTATACCTGCTAGTCAGGTCCTCACTCCTACGTCTGCCAACATCGTTGCCTCCAGCACTGAGACAGATAATAGGATTGCTCCCATTACCTCTCATGATGTCGTCCAGACGGCTAACAATATCCTCCATCCCAGCCCCAGGAAAGCAAACCCTCTGTCTCCTACTTCTCTCTTTCAAGCAGAAGGCCCTATCCATATACCTAATTTGACTATCCCCAACAAGAACAATGTTCTTACCTTCCTTGGTGTCGTTCGTGATGTTCCTGTAGTCGACTCACATTCATCGGGTAACACGGAGAATCGGTTCGATGTTTCCACAACAGGTTTCTGGTTCTTCGTTAATTCTACCTCTCCATCCATCCTCTTGATCTTTAACTTTGTACCATGCATTCCGGCCACTGTCCAGGTTCCTTTCTTGGCTTGAGGATTCTCAACAGGAGGATTACTACGAATCCTCTTGTTTTCCTCAGTCAGTCGCTGTATCTCAAGCTTAGCTACCCTCAGTTCTTCCTTCAGCTGCTGGTAGAGTAGCTCAAGAGAGGACATCTTGTTCAGATTCACAGAGAGCACACAAGACACGTCTTCACTGAGTTAAGTCAGGTCCACCACTCAAGTTAAGTCAGGTCCACCACTGGACCTGGTCATAATAATTAATATATATATATATATATATATATATATATATATATATATATATATATATATATATATATATATATATAAATAATATAATATATAAATATAGTATATATAATTATCATAGGAACTATAGTTCCTTGATAATG
The DNA here is from genome assembly GCA_009830355.1 of Cherax destructor. Lineage (NCBI taxonomy): Eukaryota > Metazoa > Arthropoda > Malacostraca > Decapoda > Parastacidae > Cherax > Cherax destructor. The sequence continues at coordinate 59,980 of WNWK01002397.1, forward strand.
TGAGTATCACTGAAAGGCTTAGGAATTCTCATTTTCAATATGTTTCTTGATATTTTGATATCACCTGTTTACTGTGATCTTTTTCATAGTTATTATTATATATATATATATATTTTATTATATATATATATATATATATATATATATATATATATATATATATATATATACATATATTAAATATAGGGAGGTACCACCTCTGTATAACCACAAAATAACTACAGGTATATTTTATGTCTCTATCGCAATATTATTTCGGCACTGGAATAGCATTTTGTTCTACATTGTATTACTTTGTTGTGACATGCATGGGCTAAGACGGGTGCAGGGCTGGCTAGACCAGACGTTATTACACTGACTGCTGACCTCATGCACGTTCCTTCCACCCTCCATCTCCCACTTACACGCGAACCTGTCAAGTATACACACCTGACACGTACACACACCTGTCACGCACATTTTATGAGCATACAACTCTCAAGCACACCTGTTATAAGTTTACACCTGACATGCACACACTTGTCATATACGCGAAACTGACACGCGCACACCTGTCATGAATACACACTAACACACCTGTCATGTACACACAGCTAACACGCACACACCTCATGTGCACTAAACTAAAACGCATACATCTGGCATATACACACCTGACACCCCGTCACTTAAACAAACTTGACGCACACCTTGCAGGTAAACACCTGACACACCCCTCTATCAGGCAAACACACTTGCCATGTGCATACCCACGCCTGTCATATACGCACACCTACCATGTACGCACGCCTGTCATGTACGCGTGTCTGATACGCACACGTGTTATGTACACATATCTGTTACTCGAGTCTGTAAAGAGAGAGGCAGAGAATCACATGGAGAACAACAACATTCTGACAAGGAAACACATACTAGTATAGTAAGTATAAAGACAGACGGGGGTGACACTTGGCGGAGAACGAGATGGACGCTAGTGAAGAACACCACAAGAGGATGTTACAACAGAGGAGGTTACAACAGAGGAGGTTTACAACAGAGGAGGTTTACAACAGAGGAGGTTTACAACAGAAGAGGATTACAACAGAGGAGGATTACAACAGAAGAGGTTACAAGAGAGGAGGATTACAACAGAGGAGGATTACAACAGTAGAGGTTACAACACTCTCTTCTCACAATTTCAAGACTAAACTTTGTTCTTCTTCTTATGATTATTATTATTATTAATCTGTGAGAACTAAACCCGTATGGGCAATTCAGAGCCTTGGGGCGGTGGAGGCGCGATTCTTCGTACAATTTTGAGAGGAAACTTTAGACGTTTCGGTCCGTCTTGGACATCCCAGCGTCTTCGTCAACACTGACGAAGACGTTGGGAGAAACATGGCGAAACATCGTAATGACCCGGATGAAGATGTTCAACACACTAAGACAACTAATTAGACACAACAAACACACTGAGCCACATATATAATAAGTAGTTTTCTAAATACTGCCAACAAAAACCTGTCACATTGTCTAACAAGAACAGTCTGGACGGCAGCTACGAGGGTAGTAATGCCGTATATAGTTAACGGGTCATTAATTAAGGCTGCTCGTAACCTTCCCAACACTAGACAAGAATAGTGATTAAGGTAAATCCTCACCATACATCTATACCCCTCAAGGGAGGTGTTCCTTGACGCTGGTGAGGGGCTCTTGATCTAGGGAATTGGATCTGTGCTCCAGTTCCCTGAAGTAGGCCTGTCCCCCCTGTATATATCACAATATATACATGTATATATGGTGATAAATAGATGTATATATATGGTTGATATATACGCGTATATTTCTCTTAGCGTATATATCACCATATATACGCTAAGAGAAATACACTTCTCGGATATATAACCTGTATTAACACCGCACATAACGCTCAAATTCATCCAATTCATCTGAGGAAAACGTCTAAACTTATACAGTTTTTATTTAAAATGTTTAATTTTGCACCAAAACTAACTTAGCAACCTTGCCAACAAATACGGTAAATAAAATAGCTTAATTTACCAACCCTGTCTAAGAATTTGCATATCTTTAGGTAACTATTTGCATTATACCGCGACACCACAAAAATGTGTCAAATCTGAGGAAAATCAATGGAGATGTTAAGCAGATCATTAAAAAGAAAAGAAGTTTTGAGATTTGATGATGAGGGCTTTGATCTGGTAGACCACTCAGTACTCATGGCACTAAAATAAAAAACAAAAGAACGTCCAAGGAATAAAAACTACTAGTACGAACACAACACAAATAGTATCACACCAAGTTAAAATAACCAACTCGGTTATAAAGTTATCACTGGGAGACAAAGAACAACAGGCCAAATATAAGGTATGCGGGTGAGAGAGACGCCTATGACGGAGCTTCAGTGAGTGATTGTAGGTTATCTGGCGGGACTGTGTATGGGGATTCTCAGCTCCACACTCACCTTGGCACAACCAGTCATTCAACAACACTCCATGAAAATAAAAATAAATTGCAGTCAGTAGAAGAGTATCATTTACAGGATCTTCCCCCGTACAATGTTTCCTTGTAAGATAATCCCAGGTAAGATACTCTCAGATAAGATGCTCTCAGGTAAGATGTTCTCAGGTAAGATACTCTCAGGTAAGATACTCTCAGGTAAGATGTTCCCAGGTAAGATACTCTCAGGTAAGATACTCTCAGGTAAGATGTTCCCAGGTAAGATGTGATCTGACATTATTACACCCAGATCTTTCACATATTCCTTTCGTTCTTTGGTGATCTTGTATTTTGTATACAGTGTCTCTCTCGAGTTCTCCAGTCATTTCATATCCAAGCAGTATGAACTTTGTTAGGTAAGAGGACACAAGTGTAACTAATGCGACATTTTATTGCGGCAACCTTTCGCTCTCCAGGAGCTTTGTCAAGCCTTTTACCTAAGAAACTGTCGGTAATTCTACCAATATTATTACAGCTTGAACTTTGTTGGAAGACTTTATTCACATCTTCCTGCAGTAATTTCGTGTCCTTTACCGAGCTGATTTTCATGCTTATTTTGGTGCTTTTATCTACGAGGATAAGATACAACAAAGGCGCAAGGATCGTGCCTTGGGGTATTGAGCTTTGTACTTTGCTAATGCTGGATTTTCTTCCGTTAACTACTACTCCTCATGTTCTGTTTGTCAGAAAACTAAAAATCCATTTGCCAACATTCCACATTATACTTTACGCCCTCAGTTTATGTGCAATCGATTTTTTTTAAATAAAAATTTGTAACTGAGTAGGTTCAACCCTCTCCCTTTCTGAGCAACAAAGATTTAACCAACTCCCTTTTATAATAATACAGATTTAATCCTCTCCCTTTCAGAAATATACAGATTTAATCCTCTCCCTTTCAGAAGAATATAAACTTAATCCTCTCCCTTTCAGAAGTATATAAACTTAATCCTCTTCCTTTCAAAGGTATATGAACTTAAACCTCTCCCTTTCAGAAGAATATAAACTTAATCCTCTCCCTTTCAGAAGTATATAAACTTAATCCTCTTCCTTTCAAAGGTATATGAACTTAAACCTCTCCCTTTCAGAAGAATATAAACTTAATCCTCTCCCTTTCAGAAGTACATAAACTTAAGCCTCTCCTTTCAGAAGTAGTCAGATTTAATCCTCTCCCTTTCAGAAGTATATAAATTCCAGACACTGAGTATGCAATTTCTATCTTGCAGTAAAAATGGAAATAAATTATTACTTCTGGATACCCTGGTGGAAAAAACTACAAATAATTTACTATCATTTACAATCATGGATACAATGTTTATAATTTACACATTAGTTACACGAGCAGCGTGCACCATCTGTTAACAAATTTTCAAGCTACACCATGAAGTATTATTTATCTCTCTCTCTCTCTTTCCCAATTACACACACACACACACACACGTATATATATATATATATATATATATATATATATATATATATATATATATATATATATATATATATATATAATAGATATATATATATATATATATATATATATATATTATATATATATATTATATATATATATATATATATATATATATTATATATATATATATATATATATATATATATATATATATATATATATATATATATATTGTTGTGTGTGTGTGTGTGTGTGTGTGTGTGTGTGTGTCAATGAAACCACGAAACCACGAAACAAGTGGTTTTTAATAATTTACCAAATAGGATTCGACCCCACGTCACATTGTCCCGCCTCAGAGGCCACACAATGTACATGTTACCCTACCATCGATGGCTCAGATGGTAGGGTGACATGCACATTGTGTGGCCTCTTGAGGCGGGACAATGTGTCGTGGGGTCAAATTCTGGCCAGCCGCAGTTTGATAAATCATATATATATATATATATATATATATAGGATGGGGTCCACCTCTGGTGTACATTGTGGGACCCATAGCCTCGGAGAAGTGGATAAAAAGGCTTCAAGGAAGAATATTTAGATTTCTTTCTGAAGCCATTTGAATATTCCACTTCCCCTACCACCCCATCTTTTAATTGTGTATAAACTTTATTTCAAGACAAAATACATTGACAAGAATACAATAGGGAGTAAAACAACATAGATGACAGCTCAGAGCTACATGTCAAATACTTCGTCCAGCTCCCCGGCAGTGGGCCGCGTGCCCAGAATGCTGCAGGCATTTTCCCACTGGATCGCAACACTGAGTCTCTGAAAGAGGAAGCTGGTCGCCCTGTGGTCCTTGGTTTCTATGATGAGTTTTTCACCCAGCTCCTTGAGAAACTTTAGAGCACACTTGCCCCATGCTCCAAGGGTCTCCGACCCTATTGGAATGAAGTTACAGCAAGGGGGAAGGCCTTCATATCTGCGAGTCTTCTGGGTCTTCCTGTGGCTGGCAGCTCCACCTCCTTCGGCTACGGAGTATTGCAAGTAGGTGTCTGCCATTGTGGCAGCACATAAAAAACTATGAACCCTGAATGTAGTAAGATGTGATTTTCAGCGTTAGTGTTTGATGTTAACATGTAATGTTACAACTGAGAGAAGGTCAAACTCTCTCCAGAAGATAATTACTGCAGCTTATGAGCAGCTACAAACATGACTTAAAATAAATATATTAAGATAATTAGAGAGCGTCTAGCACGACAGAGAGGCGGTGTAATACACAGATGCATCATAGGTGCCTGAAGTGCTAGCGTTACTTTTCACCCTCGTTGGTGAGTGTTGATGTGCCCACACTGACAAGTGGTTTTTTTTCTTTATTCTTCAGATATACTAGTGGTCAGGGATTATCTTCTTTAATTCCCTTTCGTGCGCCCACAGACTGTGCTCGTGATTACAAGGATGCTTTACATTGTTTGTGGTAAAATATATACTCAGACTCTAGCTCTTGACCACATTATAAATGAACCATGTAGGAAAGTGCGTTACCTGCCATCAGAAATGACCCCTTTTGATATCAAATTGCACTGTTTACCCTGTGGTGAAGAACAGATAAAACAGCAGAACGCCTGCAAATTACAGAAGGAAAAAGAAAGTACAGATCACTGAACGAGGTTTCAATACTGAAAATCTAAGTAACTTTGCGAGAAAGAACAAAGCAACTCACCACAGACTTCCGTTATTTGGTATTAAGTAGACTCGATAACGTGGCCGACTTGGGAGCTGCAAACCTCAAATATAATTGTCAAGTGTTAAATACAACGTCAACAAAAACAAGGATTCTACTTTAACCTGTCAACAGGAAGGCCATACAAAGCAGATGTGACAGAAGCTTTCAACACGCTAAGGAGCTGCACAAGAAAATTGAAGACCCCAGATGCCAAAACTATAATGAAAATTAGGACACTCAAACACAAACTGATCGAAAAGCATGGAGCAGATTATAGAGATTCAAAGGTATGATAATGGTTTGCCATTCACAGAAACAAACAAATCCTTTTTAGGCACCTGGTATATCAACAAAGAAAGTTACATACAAGATGACAAGAAGTCGATTTGCTTTTACTGCTGCTGCCTTCAATCATGAAGACATTCGTTCGCATGTAAATGATAAATCAATGTATCCTGTATTTGAAAACATTACTACTACCTCGGAAACTGCGAAAATCACATCAAATTCTCGTTGAAAAAGATTTATATGTACCAGACAGAAATGCCGATAAGTTATCTGTGATGCAGCAAAAGTTACTGGATTAGCAGAAATGTGTGCTATGGAGGGACACTTTTTCAGATTTATATTTGAAGGAACAAATAAGATACGATCCATTACAGAGATGAATTGCCGAGTTCAAGTTCGTGAAGAATTTATTGCAATCAGCCCCCCGACGGCTATTCAACAGAACAACATGCGTAGTGCAAGAATGACCACTGGCCAGTTATATGACCTATGAGTTAGCACTAAACCCCTTTCACTTTTTGATGAGGTTTTAATGAAGACGGTATACCAGTACGTCGTGGATAACGATCACCTTCAACAAATAGTATGGTCTCATCTTGCAAAGTATTGGCATGTCCTGTAAAAGGCTGCACAAATTATGTTATCAAGGACTAGGGTTTCAGAGCATTTGGCGGTACTGATATTTAACTAGAAATAATGACAATTAAAACTCGGGACCAAAATCGTTGAGCTTACAAAAGCGTCTCTGTTCAAACTGCAGTTAAAGAAACTGTAGGCACAACAATACCACCAGTAGGTTTCCTTATCTCTACCTTTACCTTTGAAGAGTTTCGAGAGTTTAACTACTCTCGGAGCCCGGCCATGGGCCAGGCTCGTCTGGTGCTTGCCTGGTCAACCAGGCTGTTGCTGCTGGAGGCCTGCTGCCCCACATATCCATCACAGTCTGGATGATCTGGCACCTGGTGAAGATACTTGTCCGGTTTCCTCTTGAAGGCTTCTACACTTGTTACAGCAGTGTTTCTGATATCTTCTGGTAAGATAGTTGAATAGTCTGGGACCTCGGATGTTGATACTGCACCCCTGCTCCTCACTGGGTTTATTTTACACTTCCTCCCATATCTCTCACTCCAATGTGCAGATTTGGGACCAGGCCCTCGAGTACTTTCCAGGTATATATTATCATGTATATCTCTCCTCCGCTCCAATGAGTACATGTTCAAGACTTGAAGGCGTTCCCAGTAATTTAGGTGCTTTTCTGGCTCAATGTGAGCCGTAAAAGATATCTGCATTTGTTGCAGCTCTGATAGTTCTCCTGCTTTGAACGGGGTCGTCAGCACTGAGCAATATTCTAAATGAGGGAGCACTAGCGATTTGAAGTGTGTCACCTTAATAATATAACAAGAAACAAATGATTCATAAACTGGAAACATCTTAACCTGCTGGCATAATTGTTCATCAGGTCAATGATAATGATGGTTTTTTTTACAACAGCTTGTAAACTAGAATATAGAGGACAGAAAATTGCAGTGGTTAGTGATGACATAGAGCTGACCCGAAACCATAATGACACGATTATAAATAATTAACTGAACGGAGTGTGAAGGTTCGAACTCCACTCCGTTCACTGAGTTGACACGGTTTTGTACTTCTCATTTCCTTATTCAAGCCATTTACGAATATAATCTTCATGATGCCTGGTAAAGATCACAGTCCCAACAAGATTTATGAATCTTATTGAAGCTAGCTGGCCCAGTGGCTTACGCAACGGTCTGGAGTTTTGAGACTCTCTGACCGCGGGTTCGAACCCCACCCGTGGTATGGTTTCTCTTATACGTTTAAAGATATATAGTTTTTCATTTATGTTAATGTAAAAATTAATAATTTTATACCAAAAGAACCTTAGAAAAGTTATCTAACCTTATTATAACAAGCGCAATTTAATTTAGCCTAATCCAACTAAATATATTTTAGATAAGTTTACAACAATTTAAAAATAAACAAACACAATGAAATATATTTTTTCGTTAGCTTCAGAATGATTTTTGCGAAATTACTGGATACACAAATTTTCGCTTGCCTTATTCGGAAAGAAGAGCGTTGCTATTTAAGCCAAAATCGCAAGTTTTACCTATTCGGCACGAAATATATATATATATATATATATATATATATATATATATATATATATATATATATATATATATATATATATATACATATATATATACATACTATATATATATATATATATATATATATATATATATATATATATATATATATATATATATATATATATATATATATATATATATATATATATATATATATACCATATATAGTTAAATACTGTGCCCCAAGAAATTCATTGTTTTTCCACCTCTCTTCTCTTCCTCCTCACACTCTCACGTCCGTGATGTTCACACTAAATGTTCAACTGTGCTGGGAAAAAACATGGCAAATATCTGTTTTACGAATCTAATTTATGCTGATTGCAAGCACTCAAGAACAGGCAGTGCACAGTTGCAAAGTGTGTGTAGCTGAGTATGATATTGTCTATAACGTAAGATGGAGTACGTAGTTCTCCTCCTAAAGAACTCTTTAACAGGTTATTGCTAAATACCTCCTACGTTTGAAGATGGTATTCTTAGCCTGCTGTCCTGGTAATCGCCTTAGTGTATTATTTGCTTGTCATGTCAGTTGAATTTATCAACTGAAGCAAAACTGGTATATCGTCAGTGTAACATGTGTGTACCTCACTGTCTTGCAGAACCAAGCATGGAGCAGAATACAGAGGCGCACAATAACATCTCATTGTGACGACTCCAGCTTTACGTGTTACATATTAATGGAAGATTTTTCTATATTTTCAAGAGATATTCTACTACTACTACTACTACAATAATTATCATCATAATTATTATTAATTTAATTTTATTATTTTTATATTATAACTTATTATTATTAATCATGAGGAAGCACGAGATCCACATGGGCCATACAGAGCCTGAGAACCGTAAGGTAATCAGGTTTAATTGGAAAGTGGAAGGTACCTCCAATGTCTTGGGTCAAGGGTCCTTCCCCAGCATCAAAGTGCCTACCTTGTAGGGTTGCAGGGAACAACACGTCCACTATAGTTGCAACCTTCCTCTCACAACACAACACTTAGTATGTCTCAAAGGACCCCAATGGAAATAAGTCACTTTGTCTGACTTTTTTGGGTTATCCTAGGTTCTCTACACATATGCTGCTATGTATGATAATCAATGTAACTGTATTTGTGTTACCTGAATAAACGTATTTACTCTCTTTGGTTAGTGAGTCCGATCATTATAAGGTTTTAAGATCATTATCATCATCATTATTACAAGATTTTCCGAGATAGACACACTAGAGCCAGACTCTTCCCTGTGTACCTCCTCGAGACAGACACACCTGCGCCTCAGTCTTTCGTTCTCACATAGGAAGAGTCTGAAACAATCACAGACATTTATTTTTTTAATGACGGTATCATATATGGATTATTATTCCGTATGATTAGTCAGGATAGAGGAGAGAGAGAGAGAGTAAGGCAAGTACATACACTGGTGAATTTGAGCATTCAAAAATTTTGTTCTGTCCTCACAAAATTCAGAGGTTAGAGGACTTGACATTACCAACTTTACGGTGATGTTTCTACCGTGTATGAGTCTACCTGGAGTCGATTTCGGGGAAGGGGGGAGGGACACCGCTCCCGTGAACCACTCCCAGACCAGGCCTGCCGGTTACTGGGGGTGATTGATCGACAAAGGTGTTTGGGCCAGCTACACGCAGTCCAACGTGTACGTTACAACCCGGCTGACCAGGAAATGACTTGAGGAATTTGACTGTTAGGGATATAGAGGTTCTGGAGTGTTTTTCTGTGATTACAGAGGTTCAGGAGTGTTCTTCTGGGAATACAGAAGTTCAGGACTATTTTTATGGGGATACAGAGGTTCAGGACTGTTCTAATGGGGATACAGAGGTTTAGGACTGTTCTTCTGAGGATAAAGAGGTTCAGGACTGTTCTAGGGATAGAGGTTGAGAATTGTTCTTCTGGATATACAGAGATTCAGAATTGTTCAGGCTCGCTCTTCTAAGGATACAGAGATTCAGGACTGTTCTTTTGGGGATATAGAGGTTCAAGTTTGTTTTCCTGGGGATACAGAGGTCAATGATTGGTACTCTTCTGGATATTCAGAGACCCAGCAGTGGTGTTCTAAAGCTGCTGTGTTCAGCACCAATCAACTCCCACGTGATCACACCAACCAGGTAAATCTTCACCTGTCTGAGCCACTGCAGAATGCCTGGTCTTCTCAACTGGAGTAACTTATGCAGTAACGACGAGCCAACAATATTTTCACTTTTGTATCTAAGGTTAATGTTAATGTTAATGATTATACGTGTGACGCCACAGTTTTAAAGAAATGCCGATTTGAATTTGTGTGCGTGTGATAACCTCTTTTGAGACTTTGTTTACGTGTGATAGATACATCGTATGAGACTTTGTTTACATATGTTACATTTTATTACTTTGTTAACCTGCATTAAAATCCTCTGAGATTCTGTTTACGTGTGTTACATCTGGGACTATTTCCTTGCGTTACGTCTTCTGAGACTGTCTTCGTGAGTTACGTCTCATGAGAATAAATTACGACCAGCGGATAGTACGCCAGACCAGTAATCTCAGAACGACTAGACCGATGGTTCGAATCCCTATCATATATATATATATATATATATATATATATATATATATATATATATATATATATATATATATATATATATATATATAATGTGTGTGTGTATGTATGTATAAGACCCATAGCCCCAGAGAGGTAAATAAACTGGTTTCAAGAAACACGTTTAAATTTTCCCTTTAAGCCGTTAGAGTATTTTTTTAATTTACTGGTACATATTTCTGAGGACCTTACATATATTTATACAAAGTTACAAAATACATGAAAATTTACAGCCTACAATCTACAGCCTTCCCTTACGAGGTAAGCTGCCACAACTACTGTTTTCACAAAAAGAGGCACACAAACTGCCACAAAACAACCTCCCCACACAAGCTGCCACAACAACACCCTCCCCACACAAGCTACCACAACTGCTACCTCCCCACACAAGCTACCACAACTGCTACCTCCCCACACAAGCTACCACAACTGCTACGTCCCCACAAAAGCTTCCACAACAGCTACCTCCCCACACAAGCTTCCACAACAGCTACCTCCCCACACAAGCTTCCACAACAGCTACCTCCCCACACAAGCTTCCACAACAGCTACATCCCCACACAAACTGCCACAAAACAACCTCCCCACACAACAGCTACCTCCCCACATAAGCTACCACAACAGCTACCTCCCCACACAAGCTACCACAACAGCTACCTCCCCACACAAGCTACCACAACAGCTACCTCCCCACACAAGCTACCACAACAGCTACCTCCCCACACAAGTTACCACAACAGCTACCTCCCACACAAGCTACCACAACAGCTACCTCCCCACACAAGCTACCACAACAGCTACCTCCCACATAAGCTACCACAACAGCTACCTCCCCACACAAGCTACCACAACAGCTACCTCCCACACAAGCTACCACAACAGCTACCTCCCCACACAAGCTACCACAACAGCTACCTCCCCACACAAGCTACCACAACAGCTACCTCCCCACACAAGCTACCACAACAGCTACCTCCCCACACAAGCTACCACAACAGCTACCTCCCCACACAAGCTACCACAACAGCTACCTCCCCACACAAGCTACCACAACAGCTACCTCCCCACACAAACTGCCACAAAACAACCTCCCCACACAACAGCTACCTCCCCACATAAGCTACCACAACAGCTACCTCCCACACAAGCTACCACAACAGCTACCTCCCCACACAAGCTACCACAACAGCTACCTCCCCACACAAGCTACCACAACAGCTACCTCCCACACAAGCTACCACAACAGCTACCTCCCACACAAGCTACCACAACAGCTACCTCCCACAAAGCTACCACAACAGCTACCTCCCCACAAAAGCTACCACAACAGCTACCTCCCCACACAAGCTTCCACAACAGCTACCTCCCCACACAAGCTACCACAAAACAACCTCCCCACACAGGTTCTCCAGTACATCGCTACTCTCCGTGGTGGCACACATCAAGTAATAAAGGTTAGCATCTTAATGTTCTCAGATAAACGCTTAACGCGATCTGAATCATTAATATAATTTTAGGCTTGAGAAAAGTGTCAACTCACCTTAGTAGGAATGTGAAGCTGCTTCACCAGTCATTCTTCAGGAGCAGAGAAGAGCACACTGAATATATATTACCATCTCGTCAGCGGGTGAAATCTAATAAGAAGAGATGCGTAATAACCCATGCGTATTTACTGAGAAAAAAAAGATGCGTTACAGCACAGGAGTTTGTGTTCAACTTTCTTCTTTATGTAGAGCTTTATCAAGTCTTTGAGGGAAACGTTGTCTCAGTAAAAGCTTGCTGTGCCGAGTGTCTTTTTTTCACTAGTGTCGGCTGCATGTTAATACTGAATAGTTCTCCGTTTTCTTTCCTCCAATTACTGTCTTTTAGGAGGTTATTTGTTTCTTTCCTTGCTTTCTTAAAAACACTAATTATCAGGATTAACCATCCTCTGAAATGAGTGTGAAATGAAAACCTGTTAAATTTTTGCACTCTGGGCAGAACAACTGATCTCTTCTTTGTCTTGTGAGCACTGCAGATAATAGGTAAATCTTACAACCTTCCACTTACATTCAGTATACACATTACCTTTACTGGCCTATGTGCTTCTTAAGAGTTCTTAATCTTGTAATATTCCTTTTCCAACCTAGGAGGCCTGGTCTGAGACCGGGCCCTGGGAAGATAGTCATGGGAAGCAGACCAGAAGCCTGACACGTGTCCTACACGCCGCCATGACACCACTAGGCGGCCACTGTTATCATGTAGCTGAATGAAAATTTGTTTTTACTATAAATCAGCGGAAATCAATCTGAACTTGACGAAAAATATATATATCATTCATTTTAAGTATTATTAAATAAATTTAAACTATGCTATACATAGCAGAACTAATCTGGTTTAAGTTAGGTTAGGTGAGGTTGCTAAGTTAGGTTTCGTCCAAAAATAAAACATTTTATACCATTGTCATTAAAACTATATATCAATCAATTTGTAAAAAAAAATTTGAAAATGTTGAATTTTTAAGGAAGTTCATTGACAATGACAAAGACTTTTATTTTGGACGAAAACTAAGTTAGAAACCTCATCTAACCTTCCTTAATTAATTTTTAAGCTAAATTCTGATATATATATATATATATATGTCGTGCCGATTAGGTAAAACTTGCGATTTTGGCTTTAATAGCAACGCTCATCTTGCCATATAAGACAAGCGAAAATTTGTGTATGCAATAATTTCGCGAAAATCATTCTGAACCTAACGAAAAAAATATATTTCATTGTGTTTGTTTATTATAAAATTATTGTTAACGTATCTAAAATATATTTAGTTGGGTTAGGCTAAATTAAATTGCGCTTGTTGTAATAAGGTTAGGTAGGTTTTCAAAGTTTCTCTTGGTTCAAAATTATAAATTTTTACATTAACATAAATGAAAAAAATATATCTTTAAACGTATAAGAGAAATTTTTAGAAAGGACTTAATTTTAAATGAGTTCTTGCTAATTGACCAGTTTTACCTAATCGGCACGACATATATATATATATATATATATATATATATATATATATATATATATATATATATATATATATATATATATATATATATATATATATATATCGTAGCTCAATTTAGAAAACAAATTTTCTCTCTGCGTATTCGGCAAACGACGGCCTTGCTTATTTATCGGCACCCCACAAACACACACACACACAGATGGTAGGAGCCAGCTGCAGTGTTTTAGAATCTCAGGTTAAAGTGCTGAAGAAGGAGGTTCTACTTCTTCAGGAGGAAAATAGGAGGCTGAAGCTTCGCCTAGGAGGGTTTGGGAGTGAGTGTATTAGTAGATAAAGGACTGTTGGGTAGACTTGAAAATGTACATGTTTATAGAGGGGCCACAGATATATCAGATCAGTTTTCAGTTGTAGCTACAGTGAGTGTAAAAGGTAGATGTTATACAAGGAAAATGGAAGCAGCAGGTAAGAGAAAGGTGAAGGTTTATAAGCTAAAGGAGGAGGCAGTTAGGGTAAGATATAAACAACTATTGGACGATAGATGGGTTAGTGAGAGTATAGGCAATGGGGTTGAAGATGTATGGGGTAGGTTTAAGAATGTAGTGTTAGAGTGTTCAGCAGAAGTTTGTGGAAAGTGGGTGCAGGAGGGAAGAAGAGCGATTGGTGGAATGATGTAAAGAGAGTAGTGAGAGAGAAAAAGTTAGCATATGAGAGGTTTTTACAAAGTAGAAGTGATGCAAGGAGGGAGGAGTATATGGAGAGGAAAAGAGAGGTTAAGAGTGGTGAAGCAATGTATAAAGAGAGCAAATGAGAGTGGGTGAGATGTTATCAACAATTATTTTTGAAAATAAGAAAAAGTTTTGAAGTAAGATTAATAAGTTGAGGAAGCCTAGGGAAGAAATGGATTTGATAGTTAAAAATAGGAGAGGAGAGTTATTAAATGGAGAGTTAGAGTTATCAGGAAGATGGAGGGAATATTTTGAGGAATTGTTATATGTTGATGAAGATAGGGAAGCTGTGATTTCGTGTATAGGGCAAGGAGGAATAACATATTGTAGGAGTGAGGAGGAGCGAGCTGTGAGTGTGGGGGAAGTTTGTGGGACAGTGGGTAGAATGAAAGAGTAAAGCAGCTGGGAGTGATGGGATAAAGATAGAAATGTTAAAAGCAGGTGGGGATATAGTTTTGGAGTGGTTGGTGCTTTTATTTAATAAATGTACTACAAGAGGGTAAGGTACCTGGGGATTGGCAGAGAGCATGCATAGTTCCTTTGTATAAAGGCAAAGGGGACAAAAGAGAATGCAACAATTGTAGGGGAATAAGTCTGTTGAGTATACCTGGTAAAGTGTATGATAGAGTTATTATTGAAAGAATTAAGAGCAAGACGGAGAGTAGGATAGCAGATAACAAGGCTTTAGGAAGGGTAGAGGATGTGTAGACCAAGTGTTTACAGTGAAACATATAGGTGAAAATTATTTAGATAAGGTTAAAGAGGTTTTTGTGGCGTTTATGGATTTGGAAAAGGCGTATGACAGGGTGGATAGGAGGGAAATGTGACAGCTGTTGCAAATGTATGGAACAGGAGGTAGGTTACTGAAAGCAGTGAAAAGTTTTTACGAGGATAGTGAGGCTCAGGTTAGAGTATGTAGGAGAGAGGGAGATTATTTCCAAGTAAAACTAGGCTTTAGACAGGGATGTGTGATATCACCATGGTTGTTCAATATATTTATAGATGGGATTGTAAGAGAAGTATTGGCAAGAGGTTTGGGGTTAAAAGATAAAGAATCTAACACAATACCTGGAGCACAAAGTGGGAGTTGTCACAGTTGCTCTTTGCTGATGACACTGTGATTTTGGGAAATTCTGAAGAGAAGTTTCAGAGGTTGGTGGATGAGTTTGGTAGGGTATGTAAAAGAAGAAAATTGAAAGTGAATAGAAGAAACAGTAAGGTGATGAGGATAACAAAAAAAAAATAGGTAACAAAAGGTTGAATATCAGGTTGGAGAGAGAGTATGGAGGAGGTGAATGTATTCAGATATGAAAGATGAGGTGAATCATAGAACTGACGAGGGTAAAAAAGTGAGTGGCTCACTGAGTCTGTGGAGACAAAGAACGTTGTCCATGGAATCAAAGAGGGGAATATATGAGAGTATAGTTATACCAATGCTCTTGTATGGGTGTGAAGCATGGGTTGTGAATGTTGCAACAAGGAGAAGGCAAGAGGGAGTGGAGATGTCGTGTCTGAGGGCAATGTGTGGTGTGAATATAATGCAGAGAATTCGTAGTTTGGAAATTAGGAGGTGCGGTATTACCAAAACTATTATCCAGAGGGCTGAGGAGGGGTTGTTGAGGTGGTTCAGACATGTAGAGAGGTTGGAACAAAATAGAATGACTTCAAGAGTGTATAAATCTTTAGAGGGAAGGCGGAGTAGAAGTCGGCGTAGGAAAGGTTGGAGAGGGTAAAGGAGGTTTTGTGTGTGAGGGGCTAAGACTTCCAGCAAGCATGCGTGAGCACGTTAGATAGGAGCGAATGGAGACAAATGTTTTTTAGGACCTGATGTGCTGGTGTAGTGTTGCAGGGTAATATTTATGAAGGGATTCAGGGAAACTGGCAGGCCAGACTTGAGTCCTGGAGATGGCAAGTACAGTGCCGGCACTCTGAAGAAGGGGTGTGATGCAGTTTTATAACTGTAGTGTAAGTGCGCCTCTGGTAAGACAGTGATGGAGTGAATGATGGTGAAAGTTTTTCTTTTTCGGGCCATCCTACCTTGGTAGGAAACGGTTGTGTTAATAATCATTAAAATATATATATATATATATATATATATATATATATATATATATATATATATATATATATATATCAATGCACTACGCAGAAACAAGCAGGTATATACAAAGAAAGATCGCAATCAGCAGGACTCGATATTACTAATGAGACGGTCAAGATTCCCAGGCAGCGCTCTTATCCACTCAGCCACGAATGCTTGTGAACCAGGCTGCCCAACTTATGTGGCATTCGTGGCTGAGTGGATAAGAAGGCTGCCAGGGAATCTCGACCGTCTCAGTAGCAGTATCGAGTCCTGCTGACTGCGATCTTTCTCTGTATATAAACATTGTAAAAATCTTTAGTTGGTCGATACATGCAGGGGATGAGATGAAAAGCTGTAAGCCACCTGCCTGAAAGCTGGCTGCCTTGGATCAACGTCTAGCGTGAGCTGGACGCCAAGGTATTGGTCTAGTGTGGTACGGTCGGTAAAGCACTGCGTACCTTGTTGCAAGGTTCGAGTCTCCTTCGGCCAGAGATCAGTGTTTGTGAATATTTCGCCTGCTCTTGCGACGAATATATATATATATATATATATATATATATATATATATATATATATATATATATATATATATATATATATATTATTGTAACCACGAACGAGTGGTGTTGATCAATAACAACACTGCACTAGCCAGTGATCAAACGCATGCAGCTTTGGCCCACCTCATGGTGAGCGAAAACACATGACGCTCTAGACCACTCAATCTTTAAGAGTAGCGCATCCAGTAGAACTGAATGTTGTACTCGCTACCCAAGGACATACGATGGTGTGGACGCCTCTAGGCTAATTTCATTCTACTCTCTGTTTGGTGTACTAGCTCAACAAGCAGTATATTTTATTATTGTAACCACGAACGAGTGGTATTGATCAATAACAACACTGCACTAGCCAGGTCGAACCCATGCTGCTTTGCCACTCATGGTGAGCGAAAACACTTGACGCTCTAGACCACTTAACCACACAATCCTTAAGAGTAGCGCATCCAGTAGAACTGGATAGCGAGTACAACATTCAGTTCTACTGGATGCGCTACTCTTAAGGATTGTGTGGTTCAGAGCGTCATGTGTTTTCGCTCACCATGAGGTGGGCCAAAGCAGCATGGGTTCGACCTATATACTATATACTATATATTTAGCATTTTAATTTTCTGAAGGACACTTAGCATGACAATCGAGATATTCAAGGTGATGACAGTCAAGGTCCCAACAGTCTAAACTCTAGATGATGACATTCAAAGGTGACGTGACACACTGAATGTAACGTGACATATATGTAATACAACACAAACAGCAGTGTTACTTTGGTGCATCTATAAACATCGTAATGTTACCTTAGTGGATCCAATGACAGACACAAGTACCACGGACCACACCTGAAAAACAAATAAATATAATTAACATATTGAACTTGTGTTATGACGGTTCACATTATGCAGAAGAAAGCATTTAATAATAATAATAATAATAATAATAATAATAATAATAATAATAATAATAATAATAATAATAATAATAATAATAATGGTAAAGTATATCGGAAGAGGACGTGGGTGGTGGCTGGTGAGTGCCGGTAGTGATAGTGGTGATGGTGGTGGTTGGTGGTAGTTGTTGATGGTGGTTGTTCTTGGTGGTGGTGGTTGGTGGCAATGGTGGTTGGTTGTTATGTGTGATGATTGGTGATGATTGTTGGTGGTGGCTGATGGAGGCTGGTGGTGGTGATTGTGGTGGTGGCTGATGGTGGTAGCTGGTGGTGGTAGAGGTACTGGTAGTCAGACAGTTATTGGTGTTGCTGCTGTTGATTTGTTGCATTTGCTGGTTGAAGTGTAGTGACAGTGTTGTTAGTCTCAGTGATGGTTCTGCTGCAGTTACAAGCTCTCCTTAATGATGGTGCTGCTGTTTCTACTGCTGCTGTTGCTCTTAATGGTGATGATGAGGGTGCTGCTGCTGTTCTTAATAACGTTGGTGCTGCTGCTGCTACCGGCAATAGTCTGTGACGGTGCAGTTGTCTTCCTATGTGATACGCTTCATCACTTCACGATCGCGACTTTCAAGGTTGAATTCCAGTAGCCATCCGTCTGACCATCTCTATTGCTTATTTACGTTATTTCATTTCATATTGAAATACTTTTGTGTTTCTATTTTTCTCATCAGTTTAGCATCATCTGCACAACACTGATATGAAGATTTCTAGATTCCAAGCAGATTATATAGGTCTCTTGAAGGTTCCCTAATCAGCAGGATCCTAACACATACAGAGACTAACTCACCGTACTCTACCTGTTAGCTATCGCTTAAACAAATTTAAACAAAATTACGATACTCCAGATAAAAACAAATCTAATCGAATTTCATCATTTTCTTATTGTTTATCCGAAAATTTAACTACCGTTTAATTTCAGAAGATCCCGTTATATCTGAGTCTCCGTTTTAAAGTATGTATCTTCATTTCAAGTTTGCATGTATCTATACATACAAACTTGAAATGCAATTCCTTTATAACACACACACACACGCACACACGCGTACACACACACGCACACACGCGTACACACACACAAACACACACACACAGAAACAAGGGGACACAACTGGAAGCTGAAGACTCAGATGAGTCAAAGGGATGTTAGGAAACATTTCTTCAGCCATAGAGTAGTCAGGAAGTGGAATAGTCTAGCAAAAGATGTAGTGGAGTCAGGAACCATACATAGCTTTAAGACAAGGTATGATAAAGCTCATGGAGCAGGGAGAGAAGAGACCCAGTAGCGGTCAATGAAGAGGCGGGACCAGGAGCTGAGTCTCGACCCATGCAACCACAATTAGGTGAGTACACACCGAATTAAGAAAACAGGGATCATGGGAACACAGGGACACTGTGTAAGCTGAAGACATAGATGAACTACAGGGCTGTCAAGAAATATTTCTTTATTCTCGGGGTGGACGAAGCTTCTCCTTTGGGTGATTCATTATTCTCCTAACCATCTACTCCATTACTTTGTTAGTTATATCTTCTCTTGAGGCTGGGTATTGAGTTTGCCTCCACCATTTCTTTGTCCAAGGTGGAGGCAAACTCAATACCCAGCCTCAAGAGAAGATATAACTAACAAAGTAATGGAGTAGATGGTTAGGAGAATAATGAATCACCCGAAGGAGAAGCTTCGTCAATAAAAGCCAAAATGGATTCAGAGATGGGATATCCTGCCTGATTATCCTGACAGACTTTTATGAGAGTTACGGATATAAAACAAGATTGGCAAAGAGGGGCCCACTGCATCTTCTTGGACCGCAGGAAAACATCTGACACAGTTCCCCACCAAAGACTGATGAACAAGATTGAACATCAAGCAGGGATAAAAGAAGAAGTCATACAGTGGATCAAAGAGTACTTGAAAGACAGAAGACATAAAAGTGACAGTAAGAGAGTAAGTGCCAAGTAATATTAAGATAAAATAAAGTGGTGTCCCAAAGGATCAGTACAGTAAATGACCTGCCAGATGGGATGCCATCCTTTGTGGTTGTCTGCAGATATAAAACCACGGAGAACAAGATCAGGAAAGAACAGTGAGGGGTCTCCTGTGAGAATTAGACATGTTACAGGGGTGGTCAAAGAAATGGCTGCTGGAGTTCAATTCAAACAAATGAAAGGTCATAACATTGGGTGAAGGAAAGACCGGAAAGGGAATACACTGGGAGATGAGAAACTATGACAAAAGACAAATATCTACGAGAAAACATCTCGCCGAATATGTGGCTAGAGAAGCACATAAACCTATAACTTCAGCCTATGCGAGGCAGCAAATCTCAGAACTGCCTTCAGGAATTTTAACAAAGAATCTTTTAGGATTCTATACACAATGTATGTCAGGCCTGTCTTAGAATATGCAGCATCAGCCACCAGCACCTCACACTCAAGGCAGTGATCCAGCTACACACTCGTTCTCGAGAACAAACCCAGGAGTGCACGCCCTCACCACCTTCATCAAGAGTGCCTCCAGTTTTATTGGAGTTAAGGCTCTTCAGGATAGATTTGTATAAATATTCATATAAGTGTGGGAACGTGAGATACCAGGAACAGCTGTGACCCGGCATCGTAATGGCTCTCTCGGCCTTCCCTTGCCTCAAACACGTGTACACGGCCTCTTACCACCACTGCATTAATACACACACACACACACACACACACACACATATATATATATATATATATATATATATATATATATATATGTCCTGCCTAATAAACTGAACTTGCCGAATAGGCAAGATAATTTTTTTCATTAAGAATGATAGAAATAATTTTATTTTTGGACCAAAAATAACTTAGAAACCTCACTTAGCCTCATTTTAGCTCACGTAAATGTTTTGTAGCTAAATTTTGCTATATATATATATATATATATATATATATATATATATATATATATATATATATATATATATATATATATATATATATATATAAAAGATGGGGTGATAGGGAAGTGGAATATTCAAATGGCTTCAGAAAGAAATCTAAATATTCTTCCTTGAAGCCTTTTTATCCACTTCTATGGGTCCCACTATTTACAACACCAGAGGTGGACCCCATCCATATATATATATATATATATATATATATATATATATATATATATATATATATATATATATATATATATATAACATATATATATATATATATATATATAGTTTACATTTATTGCCCTGAAATAGGACTGAGTTACTAAGGCTAGATTTAGCTTTGTTTATTATCACTTTTTATTTTATGGTCGCCAGAAAATTTAATATCCATTTGTCTACGTTTCCTCTTATACCTACTGACCTCATTTCCTGGGCTATCACTCCATGACTGCATCTGTCAAATGCCTTCGCGAAATCAAATTATTGTAGATGAATGTGTGACAAGCACTAGTGCTGCGTAGACCTATGTCTGCACTTTTTAAGGCCTCTGGGATTTCACCTCGGCGAAAACTCCGCAAGATACCTAGTGATCGTGCTGGTGGTATTTTGCACTTGTTTATAAATGCGAAACTCTATGAATCCGACCCACGGGATGAGTGAGTCTGCATGCTTTCTATTTCTGTTCTCGACTTCGAAGGAGCCAGTGCTTTTGTCGGATATATGATTTGTAGGGAAGGCAGAGCAATGAAAAAAATCTGCATTCTCCCCTCTGTTTTCGTTTAGTGGATTGCTGAACGATTATTCTTAATGGTCTTATAAAATTTGTCTCGTTCCTTTTTTTTTTATATCGACAATGTGAGCCTCTGTGATTAACGGGTCAATTCTACATTTGGTTCTTGACTTGGATTTCGAGTATGTAAAAACATTTTTCTTTTTTTAATTTTATGTGCGGCTTTTGTTTCCTTTGTGCTTTTTCCGTCCGATATAAATGAGTTGCTGCTGTCTATCGGTAATCTCTTGGTGAAGATTATCTTTCCTTCGCTGGCACAGTTAATTTAATAGCTTCATTATGCAACCCCATACTCATGGTGTGGGCGGCAGTCAAAAGATTACTGAGGCACATAATGAGTCCTGGGACTGGGCCTCAAAGTTTTGATAGCTAAACATTCTTCTATGCTTTCTTTCTATATCTGAACCTTCTGTAGGCTTTCTCAGCCTAATCTATTATGTGCTCAGGTGTAATTTATTTGGGTATTATCTACTCGGGGAATATTTATTCACTTATCTACTCGAGTATTATCCACACAGGTATTAACCTTCAAAGGTGTTATTTACTCAGGTGTTATTTCAGTGATGTTATTTAAATATACGCTAACACGAAAGGAGTTATTCACACGGGTATCTCCAACGGTCTTATTCGCGCAGATGTTATCTTCAAAGGTGTTAACGAAAACGTTGTTATTTAAGCAGGTGTTATCTTCACAATATATTATTATTAGACGGCGCTGCATATCGTGACATGTGTCTCTACATGGTACCAGACAACTCAGCATACATGTTTTGGAAATGCTGTAATGTTCATCTAAAACAATTTACAGCATGTTGGGCTGTTCATGTTATTGTGAATATGTTGAGTGAATTAGTTATTATTTTGTCAAAAGCACTTGTCGATAAGACACTTGACCTGTTTGGTGTGTGTGTGTGTGTGTGTGTGTGTGTGTGTGTGTACTCACCTAGTTGTACTCACCTAGTTGTGGTTGCAGGGGTCGAGACATAGCTCCTGGCCCCGCCTCTTCACTGGCCGCTACTGGGTCACTCTCCCTGCGCCATGAGCTTTATCATACCTCTTCTTAAAGCTGTGTATGGAACCTGCCTCCACTACATCGCTTCCCAAGCTATTCCACTTCCCGACTACTCTGTGACTGAAGAAATACTTCCTAACATCCCTGTGATTCATCTGTGTCTTCAACTTCCAACTGTGTCCCCTTGTTGCTGTGTCCCATCTTTGGAACATTCTGTCTCTGTCAACCTTGTCAATTCCTCTCAGTATTTTATATGTCGTTATCATGTCCTCCCTATCTCTCCTGTCCTCCAGTGTCGTCAGGTCGGTTTCCCTTAACCTCTCCTCGTAGGACATACCCCTTAGCTCCGGGACTAGTCTTGTTGCAAACCTTTGCACTTTCTCTAGTTTCTTTACGTGCTTGGATAAATGTGGGTTCCAAACTGGTGCTGCATACTCCAGTATGAGCCTAACGTACACAGTGTACAGGGTCCTGAACGATTCTTTATTAAGATGTCGGAATGCTGTTCTTAGGTTTGCTAGGCGCCCGTATGCTGCAGCAGTTGTTTGGTTGATGTGCGCCTTAGGAGATGTGCCTGGTGTTATACTCACCCCAAGATCTTTTTCCTTGATTGAAGTTTGTAGTCTCTGGCCCCCTAGACTGTACTCCGTCTGCGGTCTTCTTTGCCCTTCCCCAATCTTCATGACTTGTGTGTGCGTGTATGTGTGTGTGTGCGTGTATGTGTGTATATGTGTGTGTGTGTGTGTGTGTGTGTGTGTGCGTGCGTGCGCGTTCACCTATACGTACGTATTCACTCATATGTGGTGTGCGCACGCGTGTGTTCTCCCCTCTTTCTGGTGGAGAGAAGGAGGGTAAAACACAAACACAACAACACCCCCACAACAACCCCCACACCCACCCCACAACAACCCCCACACCCACCCCACAACCACCTCATTAATCCCCACAACCCCGACACCCACCTCACAACCCCCACACCCAACCAATAACCCCTACACACACCCCACAAACCCGACACCCCAACTCACAAAACCACACCCACCCCAGAACAGCCAAACCCACAAACCCCCACCAACATCACAACCCCCCACCTACCCCACCATCCTCACAACTCCCCACTGCATCACTATCATCCTGCAAGAAGTTACACAAGTCTGAGATATTAAATCTGTGATTACTTAAGAACATTTAAATTGACCATTGTGGATGCCATTGTTCTTGACAGCTGACATACCTTAGCAGAACACGTAAGATATGATTCTATTCCCACGATGATTACCTTGTGTAAAATATTAGATAAATTATATGTATATATATATATATATATATATATATATATATATATATATATATATATATATATATATATATATTTTAATGCAATAATGACGATAAAGAGTAGTAAGATACAGAACAACCACAGGGGGAATTGAATGATAGCTCTAGGCTTTTCGTGCTGCAATCATCAACACATCATCAAGAGCTGGCAATTTTGCAGAAATGAGTAGGAAGTCCTGGCAGATTAGTTCAGGGAAATGTTCTAGCATTCGAACTACAATAAAACGCGTGATTGTAAATATGTAAAACTACCACAGTGAAAATGAAACAGATATAGTTTGTATAACTAAAACCAAAGTGGAAAAGCATATTTTAAATGAGGTTGCATTTGACAGAAATTACTTAGTGTGGAGAAGAGACAGTGTAGGAAAGTTAGGAGGAGGATTGGCAACACGGGTAAAAGACTCTCCTCAAGTTATGGAGAACGAAATTAATACTAAAAATGCTGAAAGTTTAGGGATAAGAGTACAAAATAAAGATGAGTAAAGATGGGAAATTCTTAGCAGTAAATGCCAATAATTCACTATTTAATAATACCTGGGAAAGAGAAGAGTTCGAAAGGATAAATGAAGGATTGCATCATATCCTTAAGGAACTCTTGATGCAAAGTGACAGAGATAAGGTGAAAGTTATTGTACGTGGACATTTTAACTTAAAAGTAAATTGGGCAGCCTATGAGGCTGGAACTGTAAATAAATGGTCAGTAGATTTCCTCAATATGATAACAGGTTTTTTCATGCATCAACATATAAATAAAGCGACAACAATGAGAGTGTTTACTCGAAGAGCGGAAGACACTTTCAACATAACCTACTTAAACCCACTTGGAAAGAGTGATCATGTTCTACTGAAAATAACAGAGTGGAATATGGCTCACGAGATGAGAAAGAAATTCACAAATAGGAACAATTAGTCTAAGAAAGGGAATTACAATGCTTTAAAATAATATTTTAGATCAATTAAGTCATTTGTGAAGTTTATTCCAAACAGGAATATAAGATGGAGTAATAAAGAATGGTTTAATGGAATGTGTTAGAGAGTTATGGAAAAAAAGAAAGGATTTGGAATTAATATAGGATGCAAGACAATATAGAAATTTATGAATGATTCAAGGAAGCTAGAAATATATACACAACTGTAAGGAGAGAGAAATAAATAAATTCTGAAATGGAAGAGTACACAAAAGCAAGGTAGAACAAAACCTTTTAAGTTTGTGAACAATAAACTAAATGTTAAATACAAAATACAAATAACAAATGATGACAACAAAAACCACTGAGGTAGAGGAGGAAATATGTGAAATTTTCAGTGTACTCAAAAAAAATATTTTTCATGTAGGAGATTTGAATTCCAGACAGTTAGAAGAAATAACTTAAGAGAAAGTAAAGAAGCTGATAAGAAGCAAAGATACTGATAAGAAAAAAAGCTACAGGACCAGATGAGCTACACCCTGGGTCTAAAAGAACGTGCAGATGAGTTATGGATTTTTTTTAGGATTTCACTACAGGAAAATAAATTAGTAAACATATGAAAGATGACATACATTGTGCCTTTATTTAAAAAGAAGGTTTTGTTGACTGTTGTTACAAAATTACTGGAAAAAGCCATCAGGGTAAAGTGGATTCAAGACTTAAGAGAATAACAACATACTAACTGGTAAATAAGTTGATTTTAAGTCTGCCCTTTTCATATATATCAAATCTGTTAAGATATTATGACAATAGTTACGAAAACTGTTTAAGAAAGAACTGGATGGGCAGACTTTATTTACCTAGACTTTTAAAAAACTTTTGATAGAGTTTCTCATGAAAAACTAATTTGGAAAATGCAAAATATACAAGGAATTAAAGGTTAGTTATTACAATAGATAAGAGACTTTATGAGGAAAATACGAAGAGTAATAAAAGGAAAAATGTCCGCATGAGGGAGACGTCAGAAGTGGGGTGCCACAAGGGTCTGTCCTTGCCCAATAATATTTCTGATATATATAAATGATTTACAAGAAGGAATAAAAAAATGTTTAAATGTTTGCAGATGATGCAAAAATGTTATGTTAATTTAATAACGAAAATGAAAAATATTTACAAGAGGATCTTGACACATTGAGCACATGGAGCGATAGATGGATGATTGAATTTAAAGCAGATAAATGTCATGTAATAGATATAGAAGAAAGTGAAATCAAACCACATGAATAATATATATAGTGTGACAAAATATTGAAAGTATCAGATAGAGAAAAGGATCTATGAATTATTATTAAAAAAATTGTCACCGGGAGATCATATAAATGAAACTGATAAAGTCATATACAACACTGGCAAGTTATAAGGTAGCTTTCGGATATATGGATGGCGAAATGTTTAGAAAGTTGCTTATAACATATAATATACCAAAACTGGAATTTGCTACGGTATTGCGGTGCCCACACCTGAAAAAACACATACATAAGTTAAAAAATGTCCAAAGTAAAGCTACAAAATGGCTGCCTAAGTTGAGCAATATAAACTATGGTGAAAAGTTGAAAATATTAAGATGCCTAAGTTGGCTGAAAGCAGGAAAAGAGGAGAGATAATAGCCACGTATAAGGTCTTGAAAGGACTAATTGAAATAGTAGATTAAAAAAGATTTCTTAGTAGCTGCAACTAGGACAACAAGAGGCCACAGTTGCAAATTGAGGAAACAGTGGAGTGGAAGGGATAGTATAAAAAAAAATATTTTCAAATGGAGGCAACCCTTGGATTTTTTTTAAAAATTACATGATGAATAGAGTATCGAAGACGGGCTATGGTCGTGGTGTCCCGTCTCACACTGAGTGTCCGTGGTTTAATCCCTGGCTGGGTAGAAACACTGGGCATGTTTCCTTACATCTGCTGTCCCTGTTCACCTAGTAGGTACCTGAGTGTTAGTCAACTGGTGTGGGTCGCATCCTGGGGGACAAGATTGAATGACTCCAGTCCTCGATGACGTACTGACTTTCTTGGGTTATCCTGGGTGGCTAACTCTCTGGATTAAAAATCCGAGTAAATCTTACCTTAACACGCACACAGTTGGGAAGGAAATCTTAAGATCTGAAAAAACACTTCTGACTTGGGAGATCATAAATCTGTGCACGTTGTAATGTTAGGTGTGTTGCCCAGGATGATGGTGGTAATGATTACAACACACCCTCCATCACCACAACACCAACACACCTTCCTTCACCACAACACCAACACACCTTCCTTCACCACAACAACACACCCTCCTTCACTACAACAACAACACACCCTCCTTCACCACAACAACACACCTTCCTTCACCACAACACCAACACACCTTCCTTCACCACAACAACACACCCTCCTTCACTACAACAACAACACACCCTCCTTCACCACAACACCAACACACCCTCCTTCACCACAACACCAACACACCTTCCTTCACCACAACACCAACACACCTTCCTTCACCACAACACCAACACACATTCCTTCACCACAACAACACACCCTCCTTCACAACAACAACAACACACCCTCCTTCACCACAACAACACACCTTCCTTCACCACAACACCAACACACCTTCCTTCACCACAACAACACACCCTCCTTCACTACCACACAACAACACACCCTCCTTCACCACAACACCAACACACCCTCCTTCACCACAACACACACACCTCCTTCACCACAACACCAACACACCCTCCTTCACCACAAACAACACACCCTCCTTCACACAACACCAACACACCTCCTTACACAACACATCACCAACACACCCTCCTTCACCACAACAACAAACCCTCCTTCACCAAAACACCAACACACCCTCCTTCACTACAACACCGACACACCCTCCTTCACCACAACACCAACACACCCTCCTTCACCACAACAACACACCCTCCTTCACTACAACACCAACACACCCTCCTTCACCACAACACCAATATACCCTCCTTCACCACAACAACATACCCTCCTTCACCACAACACCAACACACCCTCCTTCACCACAATAACACACCCTCCTTCACTACAACACCAACACACCCTCCTTCACCACAACACCAACACACCTTCCTTCACCACAACAACATACCTTCCTTCACCACAACACCAACACACCCTTCTACACCACAACACACCCTCCTTCACCACAACACCAACACACCCTCCTTCACCACAACAACACACCCTCCTTCACCACAACACCAACACACCCTCCTTCACCACAATACCAACAAACCCTCCTTCACCACAACACCAACACACCCTCCTTTACCACAACAACACCATCCTTCACCGCAACAATACACCCTCCTTCACCACAACACCAACACACCCTCCTTCACAACAACACACCCCTCCTTCACTACAACATCAACACACCCTCCTTCACCACAACAACACACCCTCCTTCACTACAACACAAACACATACTCCTTCACTACAACACTAACACATATTCCTTCACTACAACACCAACACACACTCCTTCACTACAACACCAACACACACTCCTTCACTATAACACCAACACATTCTCCATCACAACAACAACACCAACGCACTCTCCATCACTACAACAACAACAACACACTCTCCATCACTACAACAATAACACACTCTCCATCACTACAAAAGCAATATACACTCCTTCACTACAACAACATACCCTCCATCACTACAACAACAACATACTCTCCATCTCTACAAAAACAACATACCCCTTCTCCGCTTCAATACCCCCATTCTTCACCCCAATACACCCTCCTTCTCTACATATCCAGGTTAACCTTCTGCTTCTCCACACTCTCCCCCTCTTTCCCAGGTTGCTCCAGCAGAGATTACTGTTGGAGGTACGCTGCTGGCTCCTTCAGCCACTCCCTCACGTACAGAGCTTGTCACCCCGGGTCCCTGCCCTCCTCAAGGACTCCATGACCCGTGAGACACCTATTTAAGGAGCTCCAGTTAACTTGCTATTCCCAACTGGGCTTGCTTGGCATGTGTGTGTGTGGGGTCATACATGGCCCGTTCTTCATGTCTCTCTCTCTCTCTCTATCTCCTTTCGTTTCACTTTCTCTTTGATATTATATTTCTTTGAAATATAGATATATTGCACATTATGAGCATACGACACTTGTGGCTGCTTCATGAAATAGTTATATGTAAAGCTTTTGAAGACAGCAGAAGAGGCAAGATGGAGAGGGAGAGACGGTATACGAGCGACTGAGAATACCTGGGTGTGAGTAAGACCTACCTAATCGTGAGCCAACAGTCCTAATATACTACTGGGAGTGCAGAAGGTATGATGTGGGTACAGCTATGGGAACAGTTAGCAGAGATCATATCAATTTTAAAGTACCTGAACATATAAGCGTGCAAAATAACCATGGGGGGAAGAGTTGAATGATAGCTCTAGGCATTTTGTGTTGCAAACAACACATCTTCAGGAGCTTGCAATGTTGCAGAAACAAGTAGGAAGTCCAAGTAGATTCGTTCAAGAGAACGACTCGAGCTAGCTGAAGAAATGCATCCTAGCATCGATGTGACTCAACTGTATTTTCAACTTTCAGCTGTGCCCTTGTTTTCCTGTTTCCTGTCTTTCGAACAATCTTTTTTTCCCCTCCCCCTCATTATCACCTACAATATGGCACAACTCATGTTCCCTCTCTGCCCCCATTCCCCATACATCGTCTTCCAATACCAGCAACTCCCTCCCTCCCTCTCACCCTCCCTCCCTACGAATTCTTCTCAAACTTTTAATATTAAGAAATGTTAAATCGCTTTTGTAAGATCTTTTGAGATAAATCAGAAACACTTTAGAACCTACATACTCTGTACCTCGGGCACAAAATAGTTTGAAATTAAGGGTTTACACATTAGACAATTGAAACCTGGACTTAATGACGATGAGTCTGCAGTCATCTTGTTTACCCTCTATGGTGAGTCTGGTGAGTAACCACAGTGACTCGTCTAATTTAAAAACAGTTTACCAACACAGTAGCGCAGCCAGAGGGCTTAAGCCAGGTTTTTTTTCTAGGGGGCTTATGCCAAGATTTCTTTTGGGGGATTAAACCAGGATTTCACACTAATTTTTAAGCCATAATTTAAATCTGAGGCTTAAGAAGATTTAAATCTGGTGGGCTTAAAAGTGATATTATTTTGAAAAAAAAAAAAATAAACGTCTTTAAAAACATGATTTTCAGTATGTGTGTGAAACTTCTTAAAGTATCATGCTTTTGTGGTCACTGTTCAATATAATAAAGTGAAAATTAGCCATTAATTAAAAACTAAATAAAATGTATTTGCATCTGGAGAAAGGGAAAGCTGCAGCCTCCCCCCCCCCGTGCCAACACAAGAAGTGACAACACACAAGAAGTGACAACACACAAGAAGTGACAACACACAAGAAGTGACAACACACTACAAGTGACAACACACTACAAGTGACAACACACTACAAGTGACAACACACAAGAAGTGACAACACACTACAAGTGACAACACACAGAAGTGACAACACACTACAAGTGACAACACACAAGAAGTGACAACACACAAGAAGTGACAACACACTACAAGTGACAACACACAAGAAGTGACAACACACAAGAAGTGACAACACACAAGAAGTGACAACACACAAGAAGTGACAACACACAAGAAGTGACAACACACTACAAGTGACAACACACTACAAGTGACAACACACTACAAGTGACAACACACTACAAGTGACAACACACTAAAAGTGACAACACACAAGAAGTGACAACACACTACAAGTGACAACACACAAGAAGTGACAACACACTACAAGTGACAACACACAAGAAGTGACAACACACAAGAAGTGACAACACACTACAAGTGACAACACACAAGAAGTGACAACACACAAGAAGTGACAACACACAAGAAGTGACAACAAACAAGAAGTGACAACACACTACAAGTGACAACACACTACAAGTGACAACACACTACAAGTGACAACACACTACAAGTGACAACACACTACAAGTGACAACACACTACAAGTGACAACACACTACAAGTGACAACACACTACAAGTGACAACACACAAGAAGTGACAACACACAAGAAGTGACAACACACTAAGTGACAACACACAAGTGACAACACACAAAGTGACAACACACGAAGTGACAACAACAAGAAGTGACAACACACTACAAGTGACAACACACTACAAGTGACAACACACAAGAAGTGACAACACACTACAAGTGACAACACACAAGAAGTGACAACACACAAGAAGTGACAACACACAAGAAGTGACAACACACAAGAAGTGACAACACACTACAAGTGACAACACACTACAAGTGACAACACACTACAAGTGACAACACACAAGAAGTGACAACACACAAGAAGTGACAACACACTACAAGTGACAACACACAAGAAGTGACAACACACAAGAAGTGACAACACACAAGAGTGACAACAAACAAGAAGTGACAACACACTACAAGTGACAACACACAAAGTGACAACACACTACAAGTGACAACACACAAAGTGACAACACACAGAAGTGACAACACACAGAGTGACAACAACAAAGTGACAACACACTACAAGTGACAACACACAAGTGACAACACACAAGAAGTGACAACAAACAAAGTGACAACACACAAAGTGACAACACACTACAAGTGACAACACACAAGAAGTGACAACACACAGAAGTGACAACACACAGAAGTGACAACACACAAAAATGACAACACACAAGAAGTGACAACACACTACAAGTGACAACACACAAGAAGTGACAACACACTACAAGTGACAACACACTACAAGTGACAACACACAAGAAGTGACAACACACAAAGTGACAACACACTACAGTGACAACACACAGAAGTGACAACACACAAGTGACAACACACGAAATGACAACAAAACAAGAAGTGACAACACACTACAAGTGACAACACACTACAAGTGACAACACACAAGAAGTGACAACACACAAGAAGTGACAACACACAAGAAGTGACAACACACTACAAGTGACAACACACTACAAGTGACAACACACTACAAGTGACAACACACTACAAGTGACAACACACAAGAAGTGACAACACACAAGTGACAACACACAGAAGTGACAACAAACAAGTGACAACACACTACAAGTGACAACACACAAGAAGTGACAACACACTACAAGTGACAACACACTACAAGTGACAACACACAAGAAGTGACAACACACAAGAAGTGACAACACACAAGAAGTGACAACAAACAAGAAGTGACAACACACTACAAGTGACAACACACAAGAAGTGACAACACACAAGAAGTGACAACAAACAAGAAGTGACAACACACTACAAGTGACAACACACTACAAGTGACAACACACTACAAAGTGACAACACACAAAGTGACAACACACAAGAAGTGACAACACACAAGAGTGACACCACAAGAGTGACAACACAAGAAGTGACAACACACTAAAGTGACAACACACAGAAGTGACAACACACAGAAGTGACAACACCTACAAGTGACAACACACAAAGTGACAACACACAAGAAGTGACAACACACAAGAAGTGACAACACACAAGAAGTGACAACACACAAGAGTGACAACAACTACAAGTACAACATACAAGTGACAACACACAGAAGTGACAACACACTACAGTGACAACACACCAAGTAAACACACTACAAGTGACAACACACAGAAGTGACAACACACTACAAGTGACAACACACAAGAAGTGACAACACACTACAAGTGACAACACACAAGAAGTGACAACACACAAGAAGTGACAACACACAAGAAGTGACAACACACAAGAAGTGACAACACACAAGAAGTGACAACACACTACAAGTGACAACATACAAGAAGTGACAACACACAAGAAGTGACAACACACTACAAGTGACAACACACTACAAGTGACAACACACAAAGTGACAACACAAAAAGTGACAACACACATGACACAAAATGACAACACACAAGAAGTGACAACACACTACAAGTGACAACACACAAGAAGTGACAACCCACAAGTGACAACACACAAGTGACAACACACTACAAGTGACAACACACTACAAGTGACAACACACTACAAGTGACAACACACAAGAAGTGACAACACACTACAAGTGACAACACACAAGAAGTGACAACACACTACAAGTGACAACACACTACAAGTGACAACACACTACAAGTGACAACACACAAGAAGTGACAACACACTACAAGTGACAACACACTACAAGTGACAACACACTACAAGTGACAACACACTACAAGTGACAACACACAAGAAGTGACAACACACTACAAGTGACAACACACTACAAGTGACAACACACAAGAAGTGACAACACACTACAAGTGACAACACACAAGAAGTGACAACACACTACAAGTGACAACACACTACAAGTGACAACACACTACAAGTGACAACACACAAGAAGTGACAACACACTACAAGTGACAACACACAAGAAGTGACAACACACAAGAAGTGACAACACACTACAAGTGACAACACACTACAAGTGACAACACACTACAAGTGACAACACACTACAAGTGCAGTCAGCGGAAGAAGAAAACCGCTAACTTTAAGTACTCAGCTATTTCTAGTCGCTGGGGTCGATTCTCAGATCCTAGCCAGATTCACTCCCTCTTAGCCTCGTGTGCTCTAATGTACCTGCTCTTAAAGCTATGCAAGGAGCCTGCCTCCACTGCTTCCTCATCGAGATCATTTCACTTTCTGACCACTCCAAGACTGAAGAAACAATTCCTGACATCCCTGTGGCTCATCCGTGTTCCCTAGTTTCGGTTTCTCGCCCCTCAAACAGCCCGTCCAAAGCTACCCTATCATTTTTCCCTGAGTATACTGTATAATTACCATATTTTCCCTAATTTTTCTGTCCTCTAATGTCGTTAAATTCAATTTCGTAAGCTTCTCCTTGTAGATCACGCACCTTTGGTTAGGAACAAGCCTCGTTGCGTATTTCTGCACTTTCTCCTGTTTATTAACATGATTTTTCAGGTGTGGGTTCCATGGTTGTGGTACGTACCTCAAGATGGGCTTGACGTATGTTGTATAAAGACCCGGAATGACTTTTTGTTGCGATTCTTGAAGGTTACTCTCAGGTTTGCCAGACGAGCATTGGCTGCAGAAGTTATTCAGCTGATATGAGTTTCTGGCGATATTTCAGGCACTCCTAGATCGTTTTCGGTCTTTTTGCTCCATCCCCAATCGTCACGACCTTGGATTTA
This sequence comes from Cherax destructor, assembly GCA_009830355.1. Lineage (NCBI taxonomy): Eukaryota > Metazoa > Arthropoda > Malacostraca > Decapoda > Parastacidae > Cherax > Cherax destructor. Next base: position 94,352 of record WNWK01002397.1, read on the forward strand.
CTAGGGCTGAATTCAAGCAACCACTTATTTGTCCAATCTTACAATTTGTCCAGTTCCATTTGGAGCCTTTCCTTGTCCTTATCTGATTTAATTCTCCTCATCACTTTGTGTGTGTGTGTACTCACCTAATTGTGGTTGCAGGGGTCGATACTCAGCTCCTGGACCCGCCTCTTCACTGATCGCTACTGGGTCCTCTCTTTCCCTGCTCCATGAGCTTTATCATACCTCGTCTTAAAGCTATGTATGATTCCTGCCTCCACTACATCACTTGCTAGACTATTCCACTTCCTGACTACTCTATGGCTGAAGAAATACTTCCTAACATCCCTTTGGCTCATCTGAGTCTTCAACTTCCAATTGTGACCACTTGTTTCTGTGTCCGCTCTCTGGAACATCCTTTCTCTATCCACCTTGTCTATTCCACGCAGTATTTTGTATGTCGTTATCATGTCTCCCCTAACCACACACATACACACACAGCTAGTCATGGTACGCGACGAGGTGTCAGACTGGGCGCCTGTGACGAGCAGGGTTCCACAGGGATCGGTCCTAGGACCGGTGCTGTTTCTGATATATGTGTGTGTGTGTGTGTGTGTGTGTGTGTGTGTACTGTGTACTTTTTACAGAGCAAAATAACATATAATCATAGACGCACCTGTAAGTACACATACACGACTACTACAACTACACACAATACTAATATTACTACTACTACTACACACACACATACACTACTACTACAACTACTACTACACACACATACACACACAGCGAGTCATGGTACGCGACAAGGTGTCAGACTGGGCGCCTGTGACGAGCGGGATTCCACAGGGATCGGTCCTAGGACCGGTGCTGTTTCTAATATATGTGAATGACATGACGGAATAGATAGACTCAGAAGTGTCCCTGTTTGCAGACGATGGGAAACTAATGAGGAGAATTCAATCGGACGAAGATCATGCAGGACTACAGAGGGATCTGGACAGGCTGCAAGCCTGGTCCAGCAACTGGCTCCTGGAGTTTAACCCCACCAAGTGCAAAGTCATGAAGATCGAGGAAGGGTAAAGAAGACCGTAGACAGAGTACAGTCTAGGGGAAACAAAGACTGCAAACCTCACTCAAGAAAAAATATCTTGGAGTGAGCATAATACCGAGCACATCTCCTGAGGTGAACATCAACCAAATAACTGCTGCAGCATATGGGCGACTAGCAAACCTAACAATAGCGTTCTGACACCTCAATATGGAATTGTTCAGGACTCTGTACACAGTGTACGTCAGGCCCATACCGGAGTGTGCAGCGCCAAGCACGTCAAAAAATTAAAGAAAGTGCAAAGGTTTGCAACGAAACTAGTCCCGGAGCTAGAGGGCATGTCCTACGAGGAGAGGTTAAGGGAAATTGACCTGACGATACTGGAGGACAAGAGAGGGGAACATGATAACGACATATAAAATACTGAGAGGAACTGACAAGGTGGACAGACACAGGATGTTTCAGATATGGAACACAGCAACAAGGGGTCACAACTGGAAGCTGAAGACTCAGATGAGTCACAAGGATGTTAGGAAGTATTTCTTCAGTTACAGAGTGGCCAGGAAGTGGAACAGTATGGAGAGTGATGTAGTGGAGGCAGGATCTATACATAAGCTATAAGAAGAGGTATGATAAAGTTCATGGAACAGAGTGTGCCTAGTGGTGACCAGTGAGAAGGCGGGGTCAGGAGCTGTGAATCGACCCCTGCAATCACACTTAGGTGAGTACAATTAGCTGAGTACACACACACACTACTACTACCACCACCACACACACACATACAAACACACACACACACACACGTGTGCCTTACCATGAAAGGGGGTTTACGAGTCACTTAGTGAACCTGTCGTGGGTGAAGCAACTTCTGGCCAAGATTAAATAACCGGAGAAAAACTTGCAGATCTTCTCGCTTTTCGTGCTCGGCTGGTGACATGTGCTCATGGGAGGGGAGGGAGGGGGAAGGAGATGAAGAGGAATCTCTCTCTCTCTCTCTCTCTCTCTCTCTCTCTCTCTCTCTCTCTTTTTTTTCATTACTATGCGGATTTAGAGGTGGCAAATATTATGTCTTACGACCCTCGTTGAATGACGGAAATAGAGGAAGAGACAGAGACGGCAACTCTTGTCTCTCAGATCCCCTTGAGTGACGGAGGCAAAAGCAGAGAGAAGGTTGGGTAGACTGCATCTTCCTGGACTTTTTAAGCATTTAACACAATCTTGAAGAGTAGGCAAGTGTAGCAAGTGTAGCAAGTGTAGCAAGTGTAGCAAGTGTAGCAAGTGTAGCAAGTGGATACAGGGATACTTAGTGAACAGAGGAGGGGGGGGGGAAGAATAGGAAAAGAGGTGTTGATATATGTGAAAGGTATTAATGTACTGATAATAAATTTATTTAAATGGACTCATTTGAAGTATTTGAATATTTATTCTGATTACATTTCGTTCGCCTGGAATTTCATCGAGCATCATCCGGCGTGCGAAACGTAGCCCATACGAATATTTACATCTTGCAAAAGTGTCCATTTACTTAAACAAGGGTATATGTGCAACACCCGTGTCAGGGTTCTTCCTCACGAGTAAAATATAAAGAACGTTTGAATTGGAGAGATGGTTTATAATTTATGAGAGGTTCCCAAACTGGGGTACGCCAAGGGATTCTCAGGCGGTACACGAGTGAGTTATTATGATTTATAGTACTATTGTCACTGACTTTTTAAATGATTAAATTATATTCATTATTTTATAGACAAACGTAAAGGTGCTAGATATTGAGATGTGCTCATTCAATAAAAGAGGTGTATCAGTGCTGTACTTTCACAAAAATACCTCAAAATATAATCTTACTGTAAAATTATCAATCCACGTTTTCGCTGAGGTATCAGCGCTCTGATGGAGCTATTTTGCCTGATTGAGTAGGCTGTTTTTTTTATTATTATTAACATATCAGCCGTTTCCCACCAAGGCGGGGTGATCCTTCTATGTGCATCATTAAGACCAAGTTCCGTACTAGACTCTTTGTGGAGGATGACTTCCGGATGGGTGTCAAACAGAGCACACAGAACTGAACCCTGGCCTCCAACATGCAGGCACATCCTTCATATCCTTCTCCAGGAACTATAACAAGTGTACATATTATATGTGATCATTAACTATTTGCAGTTTATGACTAAACTAATATATTTATTTAAAATTTGTGTACGCTTTCCTAACTTAATATGAAAATATTATTCATTTTTGTTTCAAGTATCATTATTCTTATGTTAGATATATTACTTGTTTACAGAAACAAAATACAGGGATGGTCAAAATAATATCAACACCTTGGAATAACGTCTAGCGAAAGCTGGTTGCCAAGGTATTGGACCAGTGTGGTACGGTCGGCAAAGCACTGCGTACCTTGTCATGAGGTTCGTAGGTTCGAGTCTCCGTCGGCCAGAGATCAGTGTTTGTGAATATTTCGCCTGCTCTTGCAAATTCCTAGCACCTAGTTCTATATATTTTTTTCATTTTTAATATGGAGTTGGTCTTCCATTTGCAGCTAAACGAGCACCAATTCCTGGAGGGATTGATTCATATAGCATTTGAACAGTATCCAGGGAAACTGAGCAATTCCTCAAGCAAAACCTGCTCTGACTCTTCCAAAGACGACGTTGGAGGAAATCGGTTCCTGACTTGCTGTTTCAATTGACCTCACAGATGCTCCATAATATTTAGATCCGGCGATTGTTGTGGCCAATGCAAGTGTTCGACTTCACTTTCATGCTCTTCAAGCCAATGTTGAACAATTCTAGTGGTATGAATTGGTGCATTATCGTCTTGGAAGACACCGCAAAAAACGGACCTGTAACACATAAATGATCGAACTGTCATTCGACAGTTCAATCAGCAGGTGTTTATGTTATTTTGACCAACCCTTATATGTACGAATAAACAATGCTTTTATTTTACAAGTTCGTCTTAATTATTGGAACTCTACTGTTGTGCAGTGAAGTTACACACTCCTAAAATCAAGAAGTATATATTGTTGTGTCTGAATGTCATTATCTCGGATATTATTTGTAAAAAGAATATTCTTTACATCTGCATTCTTTATTATCAACGTGGTTGATAATAAAACAGGGGTACGTGGTTGATAATAAAACAGGGGTACGTGGTTGATAATAAAACAGGGGTACGTGGTTGATAATAAAACAGGGGTACGTGGTTGATAATAAAACAGGGGTATGTGGTTGATAATAAAACAGGGGTACGTGGTTGATAATATAACAGGGGTACGTGGTTGATAATAAAACAGGGGTACGTGGTTGATAATAAAACAGGGGTATGTGGTTGATAATCAATGAAGATCAGTGAATGATTAGTGAAGATCAAAGAAGAAAATCATTCAAACACACACGTTTCAACCACACACTGCAGTAACACGTTACAACCACACACTGTAGTAACACACGTTACAACCACACACTGTAGTAACACAAGTTACAACCACACACTGTAGTAACACACGTTTCAACCACACACTGCAGTAACACACGTTACAACCACACACTGTAGTAACACACGTTTCAACCACACACTGTAGTAACACACGTTACAACCACACACTGTAGTAACACACGTTACAACCACACACTGCAGTAACACACGTTACAACCACACACTGTAGAAAACGTTCACACACACTGCAACCGTTACAACCACACACTGTAGTAAGACACGTTACAACACACACTGTAGTAACACACGTTACAACCACACACTGTAGTAACACACGTTACAACCACACACTGCAGTAACACACGTTACAATCACACACTATAGTAACACACGTTACAACCACACACTGTAGTAACACACGTTACAACCACACACTGTAGTAACACACGTTACAACCACACACTGTAGTAACACACGTTACAACCACACTGTAGTAACACGTTACAACCACACACTGCAGTAACACGTTACAACCACACACTGTAGTAACACGTTACAACCACACACTGTAGTAACACGTTACAACCACACACTGTAGTAACACATTACAACCACACACTGTAGTAACACATTACAACCACACACTGTAGTAACACATTACAACCACACACTGTAGTAACACATTACAACCACACACTGTAGTAACACGTTACAACCACACACTGTAGTAACACATTACAACCACACACTGTAGTAACACACGTTACAACCACACACTGTAGTAACATGTTACAACCACACACTGTAGTAACACATTACAACCACACACTGCAGTAACACACGTTACAACCACACACTATAGTAACACGTTACAACCACACACTGTAGTAACACACGTTACAACCACACACTGTAGTAACACATTACAACCACACACTGTAGTAACACGTTACAACCACACACTGTAGTAACACATTACAACCACAACTGTAGTAACACACGTTACAACCACACACTGTAGTAACACACGTTACAACCACACACTGTAGTAACACACGTTACAACCACACACTGTAGTAACACAGTTACAACCACACACTGTAGTAACACGTTACAACCACACACTGTAGTAACACGTTACAACCACACACTGTAGTAACACGTTACAACCACACACTGTAGTAACACATTACAACCACACACTGTAGTAACACACGTTACACCCACACCCTGTAGTAACACATTACAACCACACACTGTAGTAACACATTACAACCACACACTGTAGTAACAACTTACAACCACACACTATAGTAACACACTTACAACCACACACTGTAGTAACACACGTTACAACCACACACTGTAGTAACACACGTTACAACCACACACTGTAGTAACACACGTTACAACCACACACTGTAGTAACACACGTTACAACCACACACTGCAGTAACACAGTTACAACCACACACTGTAGTACACATTACACCACACTGTAGTAACACTACAACCACACACTGTAGTAACACGTTACAACCACACACTGTAGTAACCACGTTACACACACACTTAGTAACACGTTACAACCACACACTGTAGTAACACAGTTACAACCACACACTGTAGTAACACAGTTACAACCACACACTGTAGTAACACACGTTACAACCACACACTGTAGTAACACTTACAACCACACACTGAGTAACACGTTACAACCACACACTGTAGTAAACACGTTACAACCACACACTGTAGTAACACGTTACAACCACACACTGTAGTAACACGTTACACCACACACTGTAGTAACACATTACAACCACACACTGAGTAACACACGTTACAACTACACACACTGTAGTAACACAGTTACAACCACACACTGTAGTAACACACTTACACCACACACTGTAGAACACGTTACAACCACACACTGTAGTAACACTTACAACCACACACTGTAGTAACACAGTTACACACACTGTAACACTTAAACAACACACACTGTAGTAACACGTTACAACCACATGTAGTAACACATTACAACACACACTGTAGTAACACATAAACAACACACTGAGAACAATTAAACAAAAAGTATAACATAAAAAAAGAGAAAGAAGAAAAAGAAAGAAAAAAGAGAGAGAAAAGAAAGAAGAGAGAGAGAGAAGAGAGAATATATGCTTAAGACAGATAGCAGAAGACTTTCTTATATTTTGCTTAAGGACTATCATCTATTATGTAGATGGCTGAAGCAAGGTTAGTACAGCAGTAGGCTCTCTCTCCCTACTTTTCTCCGGCCACTAAAAAGTTGATAATGATCCAGAACGAATTGTAAAGTCGTCTGACGTATCTTTAAGTGTGAATTATTTGGGAATACTTTGTTGCTTGCTTAATTGTACTTAAAGCCTATCTCCACAAGAAGGTCATTAAGGCTGCATGTCACCTGTTCACCAGCTAATCAAGAATACATGAATCCCAGATATGGATTTATTGGGACTAAAATAAACTCTCTCTCTCTCGATATATATATATATATATATGTATGTATATATATATATATATACTTCCTTGAAGCCTTTTATCCACTTCTCCGAGGCTATGGGTCCCACAATTTGTACCAGAGGTGGACCCCATCCTATCTCTCTCTCTCTCTCTCTCTCTCTCTCTCTCTATATATATATATATATATATATATATATATATATATATATATATATATATATATATATATATATATATATATTATAATATATATATATATATATATATATATATATATATATATATATATATACACCTTCACGTGCACATGCACTGCTTCTCTCAATACACACATTAGAAGAGATATAATTATCATAATATAGAAAAAGGATAAAGAAAAATATTATGGAGTTTGTAAGAGAGATATAAGTGAATGAAAGGAACTACCACTACTGTACAGTACTATTCCTACTTCTACTTATATATACCACTACCTCTACTTATATATACCACTACCTCTACTTATATATACCACTACCTCTACTTATATATACCACTACTTCTATTTATATATACCAGCACATACAGAATTCTAGATACTGGGTTGCATGTGGCGGCAAACATTGGAATATAGTGAGTAGCTTCAGAGTAAACACCAGGATACCAGTGGTCACTGCACGGAGAGTAGTCAGGCTAGTTACATCCTATGCTTGCAAACTGTACATCAAGATACTGAACTGATTTGGCGTCCACAAAATCCGTGGCCAGCCTATTCCGGTGTTGTACAACTGTGAAAAGAAACTCTTTCTTACGTTCGTGTTAAACCTTATACTACCATGGCATCTCAAATCACTGTTTCCATTTAACGACACACTTGTTAATGATCTTAGGGATACTAGCTGATACCACTTACCAGAAGATGCACTTGCTGAAGATCTGGGAAACGCTAAACCCGTTGTTGTTGAGCTTAATCACTTAAGTCTCCTGGAACGGTTCTTCATTCGGTTACTAAAGTCATTAGCATCAGTCTTTGGGCAGAGTGGATACTATCAGCCAAGAATGCTTTAATCCCTAAAATACAGACTAAATTAAACTCTTGGCGTATATACACTAAGAGACACGAGACACACACACACACCTCTGGGGTGTATGTCTGGCAGCGTCCCAGACACTCAGTACATGGAGGTGTGGCCGGAATGCAGCGGTCAAAGATGGGAGATCAGTGAGCATGACGGTCGTGGGTCAGATTCCATCATGTATGCAATTGCCTGATTGCATGGTTCGAATTTTCGTGTCCCATGTCGGCCAGGTTCGGACGTGTAGTTCATGTGTACCGAAAAAAAACATCACGCTGATGCTGGGTTTGTTAGGTGGCGAGGCGTTTCGAACCTGTCACTGAAGCCGTCTCCTGTGTTCAGAGAGAGAGAGAGAGAGAGAGATAGAGCCTCATGTTGGTCCGTGTCCCGGACCTGATGGATGGTGGGACTCCAGCGGACTCGGTCAAGAGTGAATGAAGCATCGGACGTTTTAAAATTTAGAAATTTTAGCCACAAACTTGGTCACAGGATGAGCTGCGGGTGCTCAAATTAGTCGCATAAATTATATAAATAAATATAAATAAAAAGTGTGTATAGTCTGGTGTAACTGTTCTCATGCTTTAGTATGAGAACAGTCATATTTAAAGGCCAACAGTTACATTATAATATATATATATATATATATATATATATATATATATATATATATATATATATATATATATATATATATATATAATTCCATCAAACTGATAACCTCATCTTCTACTGTCTTCTGTATATAGTCCTGCAAGGCTTAGGGACTGATTGCATCATTACATTATAATCTATTGTCTTGGTATATCGTCTTTGCATTGAATTGAAAATCCCTCTGGTTGGCGAAACGTCTTCAAATAAAGATACCCAGGTATTACACATATGATTCATTCCTCGTCTTAAATAGTTTGAAATCACACGCTTGTTGCTCAGGTTGCAGGACGGGTTGCAAGTCAGGCACACAAAACTGTGCTGAGGCACTTTTTGTCATGTGTGCCTCAGAGGTTCCGTGAGGCTGATAAGGCAAGGGTAGGACGTGGGTATTACCCAGGGGGAAGAAAGCCAAGACATAGACTACAATGTCTACGTCAAGTGCTATGTCGCTATGTTTATGACGGTTTCTGTGATCCTGGGAGGTTTAACGACAGTTTCTGGTTATTGAAGATTTAAGAGCGATTTCCGGGATCCAGAATATATAACGACGGTTTCTGTGGTATTGGAAGTTTTAAACGGTATTTCTGGTCCTGGAAGGATCAGAAATACCAATTTTAAAGAACGATTTCTGTAAGAGCAACTTTTCCCCACAAAGATTTACTTCACATAATAATTAAGACTGGCAGGTTCGTATCGATTCTTGTTCGCACCTATTCAACTCCAGGCACCATCTTCGTGTTCCCTCACTGACTGGGTCTGGATCTAGTCTACATCTGTGAGGAGAACGCTGCTAACTCATCGACCTTGCCTGCCTCATCCTACTGAGTGAGGATGGCATGTGTAGGCAGGAGCGTTTATATTAGCGGGGAAGGGTGGGGGAAGATCGTCCTTAATTTTAAAACCTGATGCATCATATGCACCTTAGGATATCTAAGATTCAATAATTGAACAAAGTAACTCCTTATATTACATACATTATGTTTATCATAGCTACAGCAGCGCCAGCTCAGCCTCTTAAGAAACGTCAGTTTGGTTGAAAACTTTGGGTGTGTAATGCTAACATAACAACGAAAACTTAATTATTTAACAGCAGACTTTATAGTTGGCTATGTGAGTCACTGTTTCTTGGTAGCACTTCACAAAATTTTTGTCGCATTTTTTGCCGCATTTATCGTCTAATAGGTTAATTTTTGTACAACAAATTATCATAACAAAATCTAAGTAATGTATATGAAGAAATTTACTTAAAAACCGTATGTAAAAAAAAACGATGTTGGCTGTACAAAGGAGGCAGGCGAGTTTTGAAAAAATAATAATAATAATAACTCTAGCAGTTGCGCTAACAATACGTATCATAAAAAAAAAAATCTTCATCAGAGTGGTGAGATGCCAATTTAAACATTTAGACAAAAATGACCTAAAGTCCTTGCAAAACCTAAGTCAAAGTGAATTCAGAGTGGGAAGATCATTCTCGTCAAAACTACTAAACCATTATGACAAAATTACTGAGGCTTTGAAAGAAACCCAGAACCCGTGTGCTCTACACGGACTTCTCTAAGGCCAATTTTCTTCAGAAGTACATCGCTTTTTACTATTACTTTTAACATACGCACTACCATTACTACTACTGCGTCTACCTTACCACTACTACTACTACCGCTACTGCTAACACTGCTGTGACGTACTCTGAATACGTTACATTTCAGTCGGGATGCGTCCCACAACCACTTCATATATTTCCTCTAATCAAGCAGTCAAGCTGGCAGCAATGGACTGCGCAGTTACTGGGGCCCTCAACAGTGCTGTGAATATCTACCAAGTTTAAATGTCAGTCCATCAGGGTGAGGGGCTGACTCCAAACAAACTGACGTAATATCTAAATCTCTAGTCTGGACTCATTCTCTCACTTGCTACTACTGAATACACATACTTGTCTTTTTGGTATGAGTTATAAGCCTATCACAGTGGGCGAACTCACATTGCTCTCTCGCTTGTTGCAATTTTTATTTCTTTGGTGCCTACCTACATTGTTGCTCTATTGCACTCAGAACATATTGTAAATATTGGTGGTGGGACTATGGACTCTGAAAAACCTACCCGTGGTGTTTCTTTCCTTTATTACTCTTGGTACGTTTTTTGGCTTAACTTATTGCCTGCTAATTTTACTACTACTACCACTCTCTTCTTTCCCCTTCCTCCTCCCGACCAGTCTTTCGTTTTCTGATTTTCTTCTTATAGCCGTGGCGGACTGAAACGTCGGCATAAGGATCCTCTCCTAAGTGCAAGTTATATGTGAGTTGTTGCAGCCACGGTATTGTGACTTTTATTCTTGGTTAAGGCATTTGATGGTAGTAGTGAATAAAGTAAAATCTAGCTTTAGAAAAGTAAAAAGTTTACTACCTTTAAGGCACTGTCCTGGTGAGTTTTCCGTTCCTAACCCCTCATAGTAAACAGACAAAGACACTAGTCATAGCTTGTTATCAACTTTTGCGGACGATACTAAAATAAGAATGAAAGTCGTTTGGGTATAGCAGACGGAAAAACTGCGAGAATATATCAACAAAGTCTACCAGAGAGCAATCGAATATAATATAACGTTTCTTGTTCACTGGTGACAAATTTCAACTACTCACATATATAAAGAATGAAGAACTCAAGAGAAGCACTATGATTACCATTCCCAAAACGAAAGGTACAAGTAAAGGAGTTGAGTATACTGTAATAGATCAGATGACCAATCATTTAGAGAAAACAATAGGGCGAATGATACAAAGTACAGCAAACAACGACAGATTTTTTGCCGCATTTATCGTCTAATAGGTTAATTTTTGCTACAACAAATTATCATAACAAAATCTAAGTATCTAATTTACTTAAAAACCGTATGTAAAAAAAAACGACAGGGTGGATAATGAGAACGTTTAAAACAATATAAATAATGTTAATTGTGACAGTATTGAAGTTACTTGTGCTCTGTCGTTTAGAATAATGGTCGGTTTCGATAGGTCCTTTCAAAAAAAGGAGAGATATCAGAGGTGGAAAAAAGTATAGAGATCGTTTACTGCCAGCTAGTCGAAGTAAACGATCTACAAACTATCATACTATCTACATACTATCATAAGAACGTACTGCACTGAAGTAGAGATATGGAAGGAAGAGTAAAATAAACCCAATGCAAGGAAAGGGAGCCATGGACGCAAAAGCACAAATATTGTATCATCATCCGTGGTCGAAGACTATTTAACTTGATACCAGCAGATAATAGAAATATTGTCGGGAAAAAATGTAGAAGTTTTTCAAGAGAAAACTGGAATACTACCGCCGCCAAACTCTAGATCAACCAGTGATCACTATGTGAGTCATGGAGCTACTAACAACAACAGCCAGGTGAGACAATCAACAGAAAAACCTGGTACCAAGCAAGGCTGCGATATACTGATATACCTGTGACCGGTTAGGAACCGGTCACAGGTATATCAGAGGTTCAGGGGGAAAGGTTACAGCGTAGCATGCACTCTTCTCACACATTAAAACATTAATACCCTAACATTATATTTAAACACTGAATTATCCAAGGTGCACAAAATATATGAAGGAGGTATGCTGTTAATAAACAAAAGCTAACTAGAGAGTATTACCCAGACGTGGGGAATATTCTTACATGTAGCAAGATCACAAAGCTTAAGTTCAGAGATCAAATAAATGTGTCCTCGAAGCTTTTCTGAAGCCTACCTACTGAAGAAAAACTGAGCTGGTAGCCTTACACAACTATCATCATCAACACACACACACACATCTGGACAGCCTGCAAGCCTGGTCCAGCAACTGGCTCCTGGAGTTCAACCCCACCAAGTGCAAAGTCATGAAGATTGGGGAAGGGCAAAGAAGACCGCAGACGGAGTACAGCCTAGGGGCCAGAGACTGCAAACCTCAATCAAGGAAAAGATCTTGGGGTGAGTATAACACCAGACACATCTCCTGAGGCGCACATCAACCAAATAACTGCTGCAGCATATGGGCGCCTAGCAAACCTAAGAACAGCATTCCGACATCTTAATAAAGAATCGTTCAGGACCCTGTACACTGTGTACGTTAGGCCCATATTGGAGTATGCAGCACCAGTTTGGAACCCACACCTAGCCAAGCATGTGAAGAAGCTCGAGAAAGTGCAAAGGTTTGCAACAAGACTAGTCCCGAGCTAAGGGGTATGTCCTACGAGGAGGTTAAGGGAAATGGACCTGACGACACTGGAGGACAGGAGAGATAGGGAGACATGATAACAACATATAAGATACTGAGAGGAATTGACAAAGTGGACAGAGACAGAATGTTCCAGAGATGGGACACAACAACAAGGGGACACAGATGGAAGTTGAAGACTCAGATGAATCACAGAGATGTTAGGAAGTATTTCTTCAGTCACAGAGTTGTCGGGAAGTGGAATAGTTTAGGAAGCGATGTAGTGGAGGCAGGCTCTATACATAGCTTTAAGCAGAGGTATGATAAAGCTTATGGCGCAGGGAGAGTGACCCAGTAGCGGCCAGTGAAGAGGCGGGGCCAGGAGCTTTGACTCGACCCCTGCAACCACAACTAGGTGAGTACAACTAGGTGAGTACACACACACACACACACACAAATTATCAACCGCCTCATCCTGGGGAAAAAATGACTGTGCCTGTTTTGGAGTGTAGGGAGTAGAGCGTTTTATGTGAGTAGTGTCCCCCAAAAAATGGAAGAAAATTATTAACATTAAGGAGAAGCAGAGTAACACAACAGTACAGTGATAAGTTTGTTTACATTATGGCAGAAGGTACACGGTCAAAGCACAGCTGTGCTCATACTCTTGCTGACACTGACTAAAAGTAAACAGAATCAGGTAAGCACATGGAATGATAGATGGATGATGGAATTAAAACTGATAAATGCCAAATAATAGAAATTGGAGAAGGTGAACTCAGGCCACATGTGACAAAATATTTAAGTATCAGCTAGAGAACGGGAAGGAGTTATAAGCAACAACAACAAAAATTGTCGCCGGATGATCATATAAATGAAATTGTAAAACTTATGTTACACTGGAAAACTATAAAATAGCTTTCAGATATGTGAATAGTGAAATGTTAAGAGTTGTTTGTAACTTATATTAAATCAAAATTGTAATATGCAGGGTTTGTTTGGTGCCCATAACTGAAAAAACACATAGATAAGTTTCAGAATCTCCAAGAAGAACTACAAAATGGCTGCCAGAGTCGAACAATATACGCTATAATGAAAAAGTGAAAACATTAAAGATGCCTACCTTTGATATACCTTTGAAGAGCTTCGAGAGTCTGACTACTCTTGGAGCCCGGCCACGGGCCAGGCTATTCTGGTCAACCAGGCTATTCCTGCTAGAAGCCCGTTGCCCCACACATCCATCACAGCTTGGTTGATCTGGCACCTGGTGAAGATACTTGTCCAGTTTCCTCATGAAGGCTTCTTATCTTGTTCCAGCCGTGTTTCTGATATCTTCTGGTAAGATGTTGAATAGTCTGGGACCCCGGATGTTGATACAGTGTTCCCTTATTGTCCCCACCGCACCCCTGCTCCCCACTGGGTTTATTTTACACTTCCTCCCCCCTCTATGTTGGCTTGTAGGAGGAAAAGAGAAGACATGATAACCACATATAAAATCTTGAAGGGACTTGTAAGAGTATATGAAAAAGACTTTTTAGCGCCTGCAACAGGGATAACAAGAGGTATAGTTGCAAACTGGGGAAAAAGTGGAGTCGAAAACACAAGTGGAATGCATTAGAGGAGGACTTAGGTGCTGCAGCCAATGAAGTTTTAAAAAAATATATGACGACCAGAGTAATGAAGACGAGATATCACGAGCGAGGATCTGCTCCTGTAGCTACAAATAGATAATTACAAATAGATTAACTTATATCTAACCAAGCTGTTTGTAGTCTTGTTACTGTATCGTAGCTGCCTGTAGTCTTGTTTACTGTATCGTAGCTGCTTGTAGTCTTGTTACTGTATCGTAGCTGCCTGTAGTCTTGTTTACTGCATCGCAGCTGCCTGTGGTCTTGTTTACTGCATAGCAGCTGCCTGTGGTCTTGTTTACTGCATCGCAGCTGCCTGTGGTCTTGTTTACTGCATCGCAGCTGCTTGTGGTCTTGTTTACTGCATCGTAGCTGCCTGTGGTCTTGTTTACTGCATCGCAGCTGCCTGTGGTCTTGTTTACTGCATCGCAGCTGCCTGTGGTCTTGTTTACTGTATCGTAGCTGCCTGTGGTCTTGTTTACTGCATCGCAGCTGCTTGTGGTCTTGTTTACTGCATCGCAGCTGCCTGTGGTCTTGTTTACTGCATCGCAGCTGCCTGTGGTCTTGTTTACTGCATCGCAGCTGCTTGTGGTCTTGTTTACTGTATCGTAGCTGCCTGTGGTCTTGTTTACTGCATCGCAGCTGCTTGTAGTCTTGTTTACTGCATCGCAGCTGCCTGTGGTCTTGTTTACTGCATCGCAGCTGCTTGTAGTCTTGTTTACTGCATCGTAGCTGCCTGTGGTCTTGTTTACTGCATCGCAGCTGCCTGTGGTCTTGTTTACTGCATCGCAGCTGCCTGTGGTCTTGTTTACTGCATCGTAGCTGCTTGTGGTCTTGTTTACTGCATCGCAGCTGCCTGTGGTCTTGTTTACTGCATCGTAGCTGCTTGTGGTCTTGTTTACTGCATCGTAGCTGCTTGTGGTCTTGTTTACTGCATCGCAGCTGCTTGTGGTCTTGTTTACTGCATCGCAGCTGCCTGTGGTCTTGTTTACTGCATCGCAGCTGCTTGTGGTCTTGTTTACTGCATCGTAGCTGCTTGTGGTCTTGTTTACTGCATCGTAGCTGCTTGTGGTCTTGTTTACTGCATCGTAGCTGCTTGTAGTCTTGTTTACTGCATCGCAGCTGCTTGTAGTCTTGTTTACTGTATCGCAGCTGCTTGTGGTCTTGTTTACTGTATCGTAGTTGCCTATATTACTGTTTAGTGTTGTCTTGCTTTCAGTACAATAACTGTCTGTGGACTTATTTTAATACAGTAACTGTCTATCTTAGAAACTGTCTATACTTTCCCAAGCACCACTTTCCCCAGCCCCACTATACTCTCTCTAGCCCACAATACTCTCTCTAGCACTACTATATTCTCCCCAGAACCACTATTACTCCCCAGCTTCATAACTTCCACAGGAAAATTAAGTTGTCAGTGTATATTGTATGTGTCAACAAGGTCATATATTCAATCACACACACACACACACACACACACACACACACACACACACACACACACACACACACACACACACACACGCGCAGCTGCTGTCCACTTTTAGTGCTTCACATCTGAAACGAATTGTATGCCAATCTTCGAGATGCGCCAACACGGTGGAGACGAAAACGCAAGTTACAGTATGTTTTTACTGGGGGACAATAAGAGCTTGTTCAGCAGCCTGTATCTTTGTCTTCATACTTGTCACTTAAATAGGACGTTTCGTCCACCTTTAAAAAGGTGCTTCTGCTCTTTTTCCTCGACTCACACATCTACATAATACGCGATAATCCTTAAAGTAGACAGAGGTTGAAAGTTATTTTCAGCACACAATCTCAGTGGAGAAATGGTAGAAAATAATATCATGATGAAAAAAAACACACATTAGTGATTTGATAAAACAGTGTGGGGGCAAAACGTTACTAATATGGGATGGCATTATAATGCATTTGTTTTTCTTTCCCAGACTTGAAGTCCTCGGCTAAATGTCTTTCCCACATAGCACTATTTTAAATTATATCCAAATGACGTACTGCCGACAAGAGCAGAGAAAACACACACTCTGGAGAAGGAAGTTTGTACTGAGACAACGTTTCTGCTCGGCGTCGACCCTCCAGGTAAGAGCTTCTTCAACGTGTCTTTTCTTCACTGAAATTTCTCTAAAGCAGGGGTTCCTAACTTCTGTTTTAAAGACACGAAACACTGAGAATCAGATGAAAACTATGAACCCCCTGTGTCCCCCCCCTCCTAGAACATGAACATAACCCTTACATAACATCGAGCATCCAGAAGTACTAAACAACATTTACTAAACATTTACATCGCAACACTGAAATAGTTTGGAACGAAAATAAATGACAATAAATGTCTGAGAAAGACTAAAATTTTACTTTAGAATTCCCATTGACTCAGAGGAAACAAAGTGAGACGACATTATTGGTAAGGTAAGTTTTCTTAAGTTTCCAATTCATAATATTGCAAGGATAACCACTGCACATTACCTGACCTTATAAGGTAGAACAACATACCAGTCTACACCCGCACAACATACCAGCCTACACCTGAACAACATACCAGCCTACACCTGAACAACATACCAGTCTACACCCGCACAACATACCAGCCTACACCTGAACAACATACCAGTCTACACCTGCACAACATACCAGCCTACACCTGAACAACATACCAGCCTACACCTGCACAACATACCAGCTTACATCTGAACAACATACCAGCTTACACCTGCACAACATACCAGCCTACACCTGCATAACATACCAACACAAACTTGTTCATAATGAAAAAAAATACCCTAACATAATTTGAGGTAAAAACTGAATTCCTTTATAAAGACAGTTTTGAAAGTGACTGGAATGACTCGAGGAAACAAAAAAAAAAAGATAGTCCAGGGTTCATGGACCCCTTGAAGCCTTCCCACTGAGTCCCAGGGCCACCAGTACTGTATACAGTTTCGGTATAACATTTCCAGGCGTTTCTATGTTCTCCAAGGCCTTTTTTTCTAAGAACATTTACGGCTCACAGTGAGCCAGTAAAGCACCTAAATTACTAGGAATGCCTTCAAGTCTTGAACATGTACTCATTGGAGCGGAGGAGAGACACATGATAATATATACCTGGAAAGTACTCGAGGGCCTGGTCCCAAATCTGCACACTGCCATAACAACATACTGGAGTAGTGTAAAATAAACCCAGTGAGGAGCAAGGGTGCGGTGGGGACAATTAGGGAACACTGTATCAACATCCGGGGTCCCAGACAATTCAACATCTTACCAGAAGATATCAGAAACACAGCTGGAACAAGTGTAGAAGCCTTCAAGAGGAAACTGGACAAGTATCTTCACCAGGTGCCAGATCAACCAGGCTATGATGGATATGTGGGGGCAGCGGGCCTCCAGCAGCAACAGCCTGGTTGAAAAGGCAAGCACAAGACGAGCCTGGCCCATGGCCGGGCCGAGAGTAGCTGAAACTCTTCAAAGGTATATCAAAGGTATAAGGGTTAATTTAAACAGTTTACATTGTTGGTGTTTACTGTGGATTGCTGTAAATGGTTACGGGAAATTTCCTTGTTGAGAGAGAGAGTGAGAGAGAGAGAGTGAGAGAAAGAGAGAGAGTGAGAGTGAGAGAAAGAGAGAGAGAGTGAGAGTGAGAGAGAGAAAGAGAGAGAGAGATAATAATATAACGCAAGAATAATAATTTGCGAGATGTTCAGGAAGAACTCTTGACTTAAATTTACGCACCTTTTTCTTATATTTTCCAGGAGAATTTTGTCTTTCTCATATGGCATTTTACACTCGTTACAGAAATGAATTTCTGTCAGCAGGTGTTTTATGCTCCTGCTGCCAGCAGGTGTTTTATACCGTCCTTGCTGCCAGCAGGTGTTTTATACCGTCCTTGCTGCCAGCAGGTGTTTTATACCGTCCTTGCTGTCAGCAGGTGTTTTATACCGTCCTTGCTGCTAGCAGGTGTTTTATACCGTCCTTGCTGCCAGCAGGTGTTTTATACCGTCTCTGCTGTCATAGATTCACGCCCTCTGCACACTAATAATAATTATCAAAATCGATTATAATAACTTTTGACTTTATCATTTATATCAAAGAGAACATAAACACAATAATAACAACGAACATAAACACTCAACACAAATAAATAACCGTACCAACACTGTTCAAAAACATTAGTCACAAATATAAGAAATATTGCCTGCAGTAAAAGATAAGACCCTTTCAATTAGAAACTGCTCCACTTCCTGCCACGAACGTCACATCAGGGTCTGTGATGGTTATATAATCCTGCGAGATGCTGGAAGCAAGAGCCTGATGGAACAGGCAGTAAAGAAGAAGGTCTGTCCTCAAGCCGGGATACAATTTTAGAAGAATCCTGGAAACGTTCCGCAGGTTATGTTATCATTACGTGGGAGGAGGTAGTAAACTCTCCCCACCACACCTACTATTTAATCCGTAAAATGTCAAGTATTTTTTATGTCCGAACTTGTGTTTTGTTTATTAGACAAAGGTCAAGAGGAGGAATTAAAGGCATCTGAGACTTTCACTAGAACGATATTAACCTTCAATGGCTAACAAGTCTTGCTAGAACGATATTAACCTTGAATGGCGAACTAGTCTTGGTAGAACGATATTAACCTTGAATGGCTAACAAGTCTTGCTAGAACGATATTAACCTTGAATGGCAAACTAGTCTTGCTAGAACGATATTAACCTTGAATGGCTAACAAGTCTTGCTAGAACGATATTAACCTTGAAGAGGTAAGTGCTGAAGGATGAGCAACACCAGACTTGTCAATACTCTAAGTTTGAAGCTCTTCATTACGACTTTACCAACGACAAAAATAAACACCCAGTGTAAAATATAATATACTTATGGAGAAGCGTTAAACCAGTATTTGTTAAACAACGTAGCTCAAATTCCCTGGAAGAAGATCCCTTCAACAGGCACCGTGAAGGATGCAACAACAGACACAATATGCAACTCTAAGGTATACACATGCCAAATATGTTGTTTCATACCAGATATACTTAGTGACCCGTCGCAAGGTTCTTATATCCTTGTTGAGTGCCTAGTAAACCAGGCTGTTGCTGCTAGCAGCCAGCAGGCGAGCACAGACATCATAACCGGGTTGATCAAGACAATAGTTGACCAGTGTCCTCTTGAGAAACTTTATCATCAACCCCACAATATTTCTTGTGTCTGCTGGTGACAGGTTGAATAAAGAGTCTTCTTTCATTTGTAAGGGAAATAAGGAGCCTTCCTTCATATACAAGGGGAATTAGGAACCTTCCTTCATATACAAGGGGACTGAGGAGCCTTCCTTCATATACAAGGGGACTGAGGAGCCTTCCTTCATATACAAGGGGACTGAGGAGCCTTCCTTCATATACAAGGGGACTGAGGAGCCTTCCTTCATATACAAGGGGACTGAGGAGCCTTCCTTCATATACAAGGGGACTGAGGAGCCTTCCTTCATATACAAGGGGACTGAGGAGCCTTCCTTCATATACAAGGGAACTGAGGAGCCTTCCCTCATATACAAGGAGACTGAGGAGCCTTCCTTCATATTTAAGGGGACTGAGGAGCTTTCCTTCATATACAAGGGGACTGAGGAGCCTTCCTTCATATACAAGGGGACTGAGGAGCCTTCCTTCATATACAAGGGAACTGAGGAGCCTTCCCTCATATACAAGGGGACTGAGGAGCCTTCCTTCATATTTAAGGGGACTGAGGATCTTTCCTTCATATACAAGTGGACTGAGGAGCCTTCCTTCATATACTACAAGGGGACTGAGGAGCCTTCTTTCATATTTAAGGGGACTAAGGAGCTTTCTTTCATATACAAAGGGACTGAGGAGCCTTCCTTCATATACAAGGGGATTGAGGAGCCTTCCTTCATATACAAGGGGACTGAGGAGCCTTCCTTCATATACAAGGGGACTAAGGAGCCTTCCTTCATATACAAGAGGACTGAGGAGCCTTCCTTCACATAAAACAGGAATTTGCAGCATCTTTAACTGCCTTCAGGAGGACTTGATAAGTACATCCAGGAAGGAGGGTTCTTGATGTAAAGAATCAGAACTGTGCTGCCCTTCCTCGGATCAAACCTATTTCCCAGACACTATATTACTCAATGGATTTAGTGCTTCCCCCACATTAAACATTAATAATAATAATAATAATAATAATAATAATAATAATAAAAAGTTCTTGATCAGTATAGACTACCGAACTGACAGATTCATTCTTTCAATTATTATCGTTAGATTTTTTGTGATTTACTGAAACCGTAATTAGGTTGGTAGCGCAATTAAGACACCTGCTGTTTTTGTTCACCTAGCCGTAAATAGGTTCCCGGGTTAGTTGTTCTGGGGATACAATTAACATAATTGGCCGAAATGCTATCTGCACAGCAAGGGGCTTTCTATATAGTATGTCACTGATGTTAGCTAGGTCTGTATACGTTGTTTCATGTACTTGTACATTTATTATTATTATTATTATAGAGTACTGGAAGCTTGGTCTTCTGTCCTCTAATCGCGAGGTAGGAAAGTTACTCTGGAAGCGAGGTTTCCTGGCAACCTTACTCAGAAAGAAACAGGCGAGAGTCACAACTGTTATTACTGTTGTTGTTACATATTCTCGGGGTAGCCTTAAACCAACATGGGTCATGTTTGAAGCCACTCCAGACACTGGAGAGAGACAGTACAAATAAAGAATGATGCAGAAGAGTTCGAAGACAATATAGCAGGTAAAACAATGACCGAACTTTAGTTACTACACAGCCACAGCAGAAGGAAGACGATTATAAATGAAAATTTTAATATAAAATATGGAAAATTAAATACAGAAGACGGGACATTATAAACATAGTTCTACTCCCATAACTAAACTTAAACTAACAGGTAACCACCAACAGGTTATTATACAATTTCCTTTAGAAGACTGCCAAAATGAAAATGTCTTATATATGTATACTATAAGAGGCTGTCGGTAATGTATGATACAACACCTGGGTATTTTCATTTTGCCAATAAAGGTACCTATGTGTTTTATTCATTTGTAGCTGCAGTCTGAGAGTGTACCACAGACTCCAGCCACAAGTACCAGCTGCTCACTATGGACCAGGAGGCACACACACAATCACCTGCATCGTACGGGTGTCTTGGCATGCATCACACACGCTTCATACGCGAGAAAAAGCATTACGACCTATTTAAATGCAGACGCCGTGGCGCATGTTGTGCACGCCAGGGCCGAACTGTCGTTCTGAATTCAGCAACGCCGAAGCCAGGCGGTCGTCAACGCCACCCTGAGTACTAATCAACACCGCGAAGAGTGCTAACAGACGCCATCATGATTAAGCATCCCCGCAAGCGGCACTGACAAGCATTACCCACGCAACGAGCAGCCTTACTGCACTACTGCTCCACCTGCATCTATGATCAACACCAGAGAAGGTACCACTACTGAACAATACCAGGACCACTACTAGTGATCAACACTACGACCACAGCTACTCAACAATACCAGGACCACTACTAGTGATTAACACTACGACCACAGCTACTGAACAATACCAGGACAACTACTAGTGATCAACACTACGACCACAGCTACTCAACAATACCAGGACCACTACTAGTGATCAACACTACGACCACAGCTACTGAACAATACCAGGACAACTAATAGTGATCAACACTACGACCACAGCTACTCAACAATACCAGGACCACTACTAGTGATTAACACTACGACCACAGCTACTGAACAATACCAGGACAACTACTAGTGATCAACACTACGACCACAGCTACTGAACAATACCAGGACCACTACTAGTGATCAACACTACGACCACAGCTACTGAACAATACCAGGACCACTACTAGTGATTAACACTACGACCACAGCTACTGAACAATACCAGGACCACTACTAGTGATCAAAACGACGACCACAGCTACTGAACAATACCAGGACCACTACTAATGATTAACACTACGACCACAGCTACTGAACAATACCAGGACCACTACTAGTGATCAACACTACGACCACAGCTACTGAACAATACCAGGACCACTACTAGTGATCAACACTACGACCACAGCTACTGAACAATACCAGGACCACTACTAGTGATCAACACTACGACCATAGCTACTGAACAATACCAGGACCACTACTAGTGATCAACACTACGACCACAGCTACTGAACAATACAAGGACCACTACTAGTGATCAACACTACGACCACAGCTACTGAACAATACCAGGACAACTACTAGTGATCAACACTACGACCACAGCTACTGAACAATACAAGGACCACTACTAGTGATCAACACTACGACCACAGCTACTGAACAATACCAGGACCACTACTAGTGATCAACACTACGACCACAGCTACTGAACAATACCAGGACCACTACTAGTGATCAAAACTACGACCACAGCTACTGAACAATACCAGGACCACTACTAGTGATCAACACTACGACCACAGCTACTGAACAATACCAGGACCACTACTAGTGATCAACACTACGACCACAGCTACTGAACAATACCAGGACCACTACTAGTGATCAACACTACGACCACATCTACTGAACAATACCAGGACCACTACGAATGATTAACACTACGACCACAGCTACTGAACAATACCAGGACCACTACTAGTGATCAATACGACTACTGCTACTGGACAATACCAGGACCACTACTAGTGATCAATACGACTACTGCTACTGGACAATACCAGGACCACTACTAGTGATCAATACGACTACTACTACTGGACAATACCAGGACCACTACAAGTGATCAATACGACTACTGCTACTGGACAATACCAGGACCACTACTAGTGATCAACACTACGACCACAGCTACTGAACAATACCAGGACCACTACTAGTGATCAACACGACTACTGCTACTGGACAATACCAGGACCACTACTAGTGATCAATACTCCTACTCCTACTGGACAATACCAGGACCACTACTAGTGATCAACGTTAGGACTGCTACTAGTGATCAATGTTAGGATTGCTACTAGTGATCAACTCTGAGACGGATAGTGTAAAGGTACTGCAAGGAAGAAGGCGGCTTGAACATCCATTTGGCAAGGTGAGCGTGTTGGGTCACATCACAAGCCCTACTAATTCTAACAAAGGCAGAGTGACCCACCAAGGCAGAGTGACCCACCAAGGCAGAGTGACCCACCAAGGAACAGTGACCCACCAAGGCAGAGTTATACACCAATGCAGAGTGACCCACCAAGGCAGAGTGACCCACATTACGGTACGGGTTGGGTTTGACCTCACGGCGAGTGAGTCATAAAACTCCAGGTTGGGTTTACAATCGTGTTATTACGATTTCGTGAGACACAAGAGGTCCACTAGAGTGATCTAAAACTTATACACAACCAAATCATCTCAACGTTTCTACCGCTCTTTGAATTACGTCTTTCTAATTTCTTTACTCTCTATTCTCTGCATAATATTTATACCACACACTCATCACAGATATAACATTTTCACTGCCTCCAGCCTCCAGCCTCCAGCCTCCAGCCTCCAGCCTCCAGCCTCCAGCCTCCAGCCTCCAGCCTCCAGCCTCCAGCCTCCAGCCTCCAGCCTCCAGCCTCCTCCTAGCTACAACATAAATGCTTCATACTCATATAAAACTTCGGCTCAACTAAGATACAGTCAAATTTTGACATTGATAAAATTATTGCTTTCCACAAACTATTCAACACTCCTGCAACTTTTTTCCCTCATCTATTGTATGATGTGATCATATAAATAGTATGATCATGAAGTAGCACATAAAATGTGTGCACGATGAATAACTGTAATTGTGGGCAATGAATACTGGGTTTGATATAACAAACTGGACTCAAAAAGTAATAATCATCAAAGTAAAATCAGAGGCCTCCTATGTTATTAGTGAATCTTCTTTGGATAAAATATTGAAAGTAATGCATCTTCCATTCTTATATATTTTTTTTTTTTGCATGGATTAAATGTGACACTACTCTCTGAGATGAAATTTAAGACAGAGGAGTGGCTGTATTTAATGACTTATGAGGGAAAGGGGATTATCTCTGATGTCCAAGAAACTAGTTCCCCAAAACGCATGAGAGGAAACTACGGAACTGTTCTTGAAATACCGTCCCAAGTCACATAAATGTGTGAAAAACGAGATGGAAAAAAAGTGTTTTTCAACACTTTATGATGATCAAACCAAATGCAAAGTACGTGGCCATCCCTATGGTCACTATCTTAAACACTTTGTGCTTAGTTGTCCACTTACTGAGGAGTATAGAGATAGACAGTATAATAACCTTTGACATGTCAAGATATATTAAGCAAATTTCCTAAATTTGCTTGTAACAGATAAGTGAACTGTAGACATAAATCCAAATGTACTCCTGTTAACCCTTTTGGGGCCTAGTTCCTAGGCCTTTTGTGTACCCATATACTCTTGCGCTACCGTCCACAGAATGGATATGGGGTGCACAAGAAACTAGCCATTTCGGTGGCAAAATCTAAAAATCTCATATCTATACATAAAATATTTTGTTCTGTCTAGCAAATATAGAGTGAACCATACATTAACTGCAAGGGCAATATTATTGAGTAATCCTTGCTCAACAGTAAAGAAATAACGCAAATGGGGACCTTCGTCTCCATTAGACCAAAAATATTCACGTTGTTTCTGTCATGCTGAATGTGTTGTTCGACTATGCCAAATATGTTTAAAACTCAAGTCCAGTCACCCTTTTGAAAGTTTAGCGTCACCTGCTCTTGTTGAACCTAATTTCAGGTCCTTTGTGGCTTATTCATACCTGTGCCTAATATTTTTTAATCCCATTTCATCTGTTTCTTACCTATTCCACCTGTTTTAAAGTCTCATGTTACCTGTTCTCACTAACCCTTCACTCCCTCTGTTAAAGTATCATCATAATATTGAGAGAGAGAGAGAGAGAGAGAGAGAGAGAGAGAGAGAGAGAGAGAGAGAGAGAGAGAGAGAGAGAGAGAGAGAGCTGAACAATGGCTTGGGTCATGCCACAAAGCTCACCAGCCCTGCGGCTCCTCCACCTCAACTTCCCTCGTACCTTCTCATATTTACATGAAATTGATCCTCGCCCCTCAAGCTGACCAAACAACCTGCAGTTAAGAGGAGCTGCCAGAAATAAAGTGAAGCCACCTCCCGCTCTCTGTTCACTCTAGCCACTGCATCCTGGTAGTGTACCATTGACAACAACGAAGAAAACACGACGCTGAAAAGCAAGCATTTACTGGGGCAATTCTTTACTTCTGTGTAGAGCTTCATCAAGACATTTACGTTGTCCTTAACAAAGCTTGTTCCGCAAAGTATAGTCAACTCTCTTATAAAGCTCCTCTAAATAGTAATTTTTTTTTTGTAAAGGCGACTGAAAAAGTACATCCGAAAAGGAAAGGCTTTCACAGTAGCTGCTACTCAATTTTCCTGACACTTTTTTTATTTCATTTATGAAAAAATTGCACTACACATACAGAGAGCTTTATATAAGAGAAACGAATGTAGTTTCTTCAATGCTCTATCCACCACCAGGAAGGCACCGCCATTGCTCGGCGTAACATGGAGGGTAATGAAACACCGACGTAGGCAAATTTTTATCTTGAGACCCCCTTCACTGAGGGTTATATTACGATGCTATCTGGTCAGCACTTTCTAAGGTGCTATCTGGTCTCCTTTTTATAAGGTGCTATCTGGCTTGCTCTTCCTAAGGTGCTATCTGGCCTCATCTTACTAACGATGCTATCCGGCCTTCCCTTATTTCAGTATTTCGTTCAGTCCGGAAGAATCGATGTCACATCCTTGCGCGAACAATTCACAAACCTACAAATTAGTGATAAATTCTTAGATGACATTTTGATCCTTCCCAGACCTCAATGGTCGTGACGTGATGATGGTCCAGGAATGACCGAAACGATGTGACTTTTACTCTACAACAAAATAAGGGGTAACTACACCACAACATAATAAGGAGCCAACTTCGTCTGGTGTATGTGGGATAGAATGTTTTAATGTGTCATGAATGCTATTTTCAAATTTACTATACATAAAGTGTTATGTGCTGTGTATACAGTGTTCTCATGTGCTGTGTATAGTGTTTCAATGTGCTGTGTATACAGTGTTTCAATGTGTTATGAGTACAGTGTTCCCCATGTACTATGACTATGATACTTATGTACGATGAGTATTATACTCAAGCACCGTGAATATTGTACTATGAATATTGTACTCATGCACTATGAATATTGTACTCATGCACTATGAATATTGTACTCATGCACTATGAATACTGTATTCATGCTCTATGAATATTGCACTCATGCACTATGAATACTGTACTCGTGCACTATGAATATTGTACTCATGCACTATGAATACTGTATTCATGCACTATGAATATTGCACTCATGCACTATGAATACTGTACTCGTGCACTATGAATATTGCACTCATGCACTATGAATACTGTACTCATGCACTATGAATATTGTACTCATGCACTATGAATACTGTATTCATGCACTATGAATATTGCACTCATGCACTATGAATACTGTACTCATGCACTATGAATATTGTACTCATGTCCTATGAATTCTGTACTCATGCACTATGAATATTGTACTCATGTGCTATGTATGTAATGTTCCCACGGCAGGAGTTGCACTCTCATCATTTAGTGTTGCGGAAATGACCAGTGGACAATAAATTCTAATCACGTCGCTATCAACACGAATTATTATATGACCGCAAGTCTCGTATTAGGTACAGAGTCATTATCTCTCTCAACTAGAGTACGGGTTTAAAAGAACCACAGTCCGGCTCTAAAAGAACCCAGGACTGCTTTAAAAGAACCTTAGTCTGGGTCTAATACTCACATTTTCAGAGGAACCTAGATCTTCTGAACGTGAAAGTATTCTTGTATTTTTACTGTTATATTTTGCACACAAGCGGGCCAAAGCATTATGGGTTTGACCCCTGGCTAGTGCAGTGTAGTTATTGATCAATACCACTCGTTCGTGGTTACAATAATATATATATATATCAATAACAACACTGCACTAGCCAGGGTTCGAACCCATGTTGTACTGGCCCGTCATTGTGAGTGAGAACCACATGACCCCTTAAACCACAGGACTACCCAATCCTACAAGAACCAAGCACCCAGCGACGCTAGGTGTTACTTATATATATATATATATATATATATATATATATATATATATATATATATATATATATATATATATATATATATATATATATATATTTAAATCGTAGTTTGTGTATTACCTACTTTAAACGCAGCTCTGGTGGTGGGGTGTTTGTGGACAGGGGAAGCTGGAGATGTGTGTGGTGGGGAGG
Organism: Cherax destructor; assembly: GCA_009830355.1. Lineage (NCBI taxonomy): Eukaryota > Metazoa > Arthropoda > Malacostraca > Decapoda > Parastacidae > Cherax > Cherax destructor. Next base: position 122,301 of record WNWK01002397.1, read on the forward strand.
GGGAGGGGATGAAGGATTCGATCTCGGGGTCCTTGAATTCCAAGGCCAGTTCTGTAACTGCTTGGCCATGAGGGAGGGAGTAAAGGAGGTTTCGTGGGTGAGGGGCTTGGACTTCCAGCAAGCATGCGTGAGCGTGATAGATCGGAGTGAATGGAGATGAATAGTTTCTGGGACCTGACGAGCTGTTGGAGTGTGAGCAAGGTAATATTTTGTGAAGGGATTCAGGGAAACCGGTTAGCCGGACTTAAGTCCTGGAGGTGGGAAGTACAATGCCTGCACTTTAAAAAGGTGTTTGGGATATTGGCTGTTTGGAGTGACATCTAAACTGTCGTATCTGAGCGCCTCTGTAGAGACAGTGATTATGTGTGAATGATGGTGAAAGTGTTGAACGATGATGAAAGTTTTTTCTTTCGTTTTGGGTCACCCTGCCTCGGTGGTAAACGGTCGACGTATATATATATAGGGAGGTACCACCTCTGGAACTGTGCTGTGGACACTCATCCTCAGAGAAAATAATAAACTTGCTTCAGGGAAAACTCAAGGTTCTCCCTGAAGCTCTTTGAATATTGTTTTCTCCTACCACCCCTATATTCTATATTCTATGTAAACTTTATTTAAAGACAAAATACATTGACAAAAATACAATAGGGAGTAGAACAACATAGATAACATCTCAGAGCTGCTACATCTCGAATACTTCGTCCAGCTCCCCGGCGGTGGGCCACGTGCCCAGAATGCTGCAGGCATTTTCCCTCTGGATCGCCACACTGAGTCTCTGAAAGAGGAAGCTGGCCGCCCTGTGATCTTTGGTTTCTATGATGAGTTTTTTACCCAGGTCTTTTTTTATATTTTATTTAAAAACCAGAGTACAATATACATAGAAAATCAATTAGGTAACCAAAGAACAGTATATAAAGCAAACCCTAAGAGCGCCCTAACAAAACAAAATTCCATATGCTAAAACATGCAATACATTATTGATAAATAACACATTAAGCAAGGAAACATTGAACAAACGGATTGACGCTCACTTGCCCCATGCTCCAAGGGTCTCCGACCCTATTGGGATGAAGTTACAACAAGGGGAAAGGCTTGCAGCTCCACCCCCTTCAGCTACGGAGTATGGCAAGTAGGTGTCTGCCAATGTGGCGGCACAGGTGTAGTCCCAGGCAATCTGCTTACCATCCTTCCAGGGTAGCATAGTGGCTCCATCAGGACGCTTTTGACTTGTCAGACCTCTGTACTAGGGGTTCCTGTTGAGCTGGGCAACGCGCTGTGGTGAGGCTTCTCTTTATGATGTTGTTGACCTCATGTTTAGCATACTTCCCTTCTGATGTGTGACACATGAGACCATGAAATCCTAATTGATCATCCGTCGCCCTGCCGCAAATACACCTATGTTCGGTGAGTATGAGGACGGCTAGGCGAAAAGCAACACCAATCCGAATGGCCTGTGGGTCGAGTCGAGTGCCCAGAGAGGAATTGGGAACAGCTAGAAGGAAATCTCCTGAATGTGGTGTCTTCACTGCTAGGAGACGAGCTTTGTGATTTCCTGAAGTGTTGGTGAGCATTGTGTTGGCAATTTTTTCCATGATCGGTTTGTCCCAGTGGGACTGTTTGTGCTCTTTGGGAGGAGCTGGTCTACTGGAGAAGTCGGCAAGGGCGTCCCACCACATGGCTGCTTCAATGAACCTGGGGTCTTGAGCTCCTACCGCACCTCTCAAGCGTTCGGGGACAATCTTCTTGACTAGTCACTGGAAGCCAAACACAAAGACAGAAATGCAGGTAAAGCTACCTGCGTTGCTTTGCGCACCCCTATACCACCCAAGGTTACTTGATCCCATTGCTGATCTTCCAGCGACAGATTCAGTGCCTTCTTAAAGATTGATCTCAAGAGGGAGTCATATTCGTTGAGTGTTGGGTTGTCAAAAGAGGGTGCGCACCTCAGGAAGTGAGTCTTAGCAGAATAAGACACCTTGTGGGGAGATACAGAGCATCGTAGGCATCGAGATCTCTTATTCTCTCCTCCATTCTCTTCATGTCATTCAGTTTGTCCTTGAGGATTGTGTCGATGGCCTGGTTACCCAGAGGTGCTCCCAAGAGGGTGCTCTTGGCTGGAGTGGTAGTAGAGACTTCAGGGAGGATTGTCCGCACAGCCCTGAATATTTCCTGGTTCGTTGTGATGATTTCACACTTGGAGGAATTGGGGATTAGTTGAGGACCAGTTGTAGGTTTTCTAGCAGGGACTCTTCAGTACCTGCCAGAGTGCCATCATCCAGGTACCAGATGTTGAGCTCACTGCGCAAGCTGGAAGTTAGTTCTCTTACTACCAAGCAGAAGAGAAGTGGATCGAGTGGATCCCCCTGCTGAACACCCTCCGATGAGGGAATTTCATGTTCGCCAAACAGAAGAATTGAGGGTTTGCTGTAGCCAGCTGAAATGAAGGGAAAAATACTGGGGAACCGATGCCGAACGGCTGGCAAGACCACATCTCTTTTCATCATATTAAAGGAATTTCTAAAATGAAGTTTGACTATGGCCTTGTCATCTGGTAAGTCCCTGATGTAGGTCCTTGCCACATGAGCTGCGGCTTCACTGCCTTGAGAGACCCCAAAGCCCAGTTGGTGTGGCTGGAGTAAACTGGCAGTTTCTAGGCGAATGTTTATTACTGCTGCTTTGGCAACGAGATGGCAAAGAGTGTTACCAACAGCAATGGGTCTGATTCCCCCATCCTTCTTCAAAGCGCATAATGAGGCTCCAAAAAAGGTTTAATTTCTTCTCGAATCCGTCCAGCCAGGTAGTGTTGACGAAGGTTGTTAACTCGTAGAGAATTGATGCAGATGTGCCGAGTAAACTCCTGCAGATCCTGCTGGAAATGACACTATCGCCTTCTAGACTTCTGATTCTGGCAAAATTAATTGTTCAGTGATGAGGTCTTCCTCAGGGTTGTTGTTCATGACTATGGTGTCCCTTGTTGGGTGCTTGTCTCTTAGTGCTTGGGCTGTGGCCTCATCTTTGGGAGCAAAAGTGTCGTCACTTGTAATTATTCTGATTGCTCCCATTGTGTTTTCTTGGGTCTACCTCTGTGATTCCTGCGATGATGGGGCAGAGGGACACAATTATCTATTCTTGGGTAGTTGCGCACTGCCTTGATGACTGATGTGGTTAGCAGTTTGCCTCGTCTTTCAGGAACTGCAAGACAGACATTGCCGAACAGGAGTTGTCTGCGCCATGCTTTAATGGTGCCTCGGGCTTCTAAGTTGGTGGAACCTCCATTCACCTGTTTAAGGTCTGTGAATTTTCCTGCAGCATATGGACGAGCCACTTTAGGAATGTGAGATAGGGTACTGCTAGCAGTGAATTTGAATGCCATCAGAGGTTGCCATTGGAATTGTCATCTGCCTGTGGAGGCTGTGGGCTGCTCTCTGCTGGAGGCATGTGTGATCCAGCACACCATTTAAAATTAAGTCCTTTCTAAAATTTTCTCTTATACATTTAAAGATATATATTTTTTTTTCATTTATGTTAATGCAAAAATTAATAATTTTGTACTAAGAGAACCTTACAAAACTTACCTAACCTTATTATAACAAGGGCAATTTAATTTAGCCTAATCCAACTAAATATATTTTAGATAAGTTTACAATAATTTAATAATAAACAAACAATGAAATATATGTTTTTCGTTAGGTTCAGAATGATTTTTGCTAAATTATTGCATACACATATTTTTGCTTGCCTTATTTGGCAAGAAGAGCCTGGCTATTTAAGCCAAAATAGCAAGTTTTACCTATTCGGCACGATATATATATATATATATATATATATATATATATATATATATTTCGTAGTGTGGAAATTAGGAGGTGCTGAGGAGGGGTTGTTGAGGTGGTTTGGACATGTAGAGAGGGTGGAACAAAGTAGAATGACTTCGAGAGTGTATAAATCTGTAGTGGAGGGAAGGCGGGGTAGGGGTTGGCCTAGGAAAGGTTGGAGGGAGGGGGGTAAAGGAGGTTTTGTGTGCGAGGGGCTTGGACTTCCAGCAAGCATGCATGAGCGTATTTGATAGGAGTGAATGGAGACAAATGGTTTTTAATACTTGACGTGCTGTTGGAGTGGAAGCAAAGTAACATTTATGAAGGGATTCAAGGAAACAGGCAGGACGGACTTGAGTCCTGGAGATGGGAAGTACAGTGCCGGCACTCTGAAGGAGGGATGTTAAATGTTGCAGTTTTATAACTGTAGTGTAAGTATGCCTCTGGCAAGAGAGTGATGGAGTGAATGATGATGAAAGTTTTTATTTTTCGGGCTACCCTGCATTGGTGGGAAATGGCCGATGTGTTAATAAAAAAAAAACAGTAAACAGGTGATATCACAATATGCAAAATAACTACAGTGAATAAATAGTGAAATTCCAAGCACTTTCGTGAATCCACATGTTCACCACAATCACAACGGCAAAATTCTTGGTGTTTCTTAGATTTTGTCGTTGAGTTCTCTGGTTCTATTTCCTAACAGCCACTACGGCAGAGAAGGTACGGGGTATATACCATAGGTGCAGTTATTGAACACGAATCTAAAAAAAAAAAATATACGGAGTAAAAGTGAATCCAAATTTTTTGCAAACACTTATAAAATATATTGTAGAAATGTTGAGATTTGTGAGAAATGTATATTAAAAAAAATACGGGTAAATAAACATAAGGGGTAGGAATGTTCAAGTATAAACTGAGCGACACTTGCACCAGTCCCCATAATATATTCCCTCTCCTCTACCATGTGCTACTCACCCCCCAGATGATCATCTCGCCCTCTACTTCACTCACATAGCTTCCCCCCTCCCCCATTATGCCCCCTTCCAAACATACCCGCCTCCACCACATTCCTTCCTCTCCTACACACCCCATGATCATCACTGAAACTATCGTGTGACTTGTATAACCAGAGATACATCCATTCTCTAGTTTCATGTTTATTTCGTTCTTTCTTGTTTTCCGTGTTCCTTTTGTCTGCCTGTGACTTCACTTTTCATTTTCCTTGACCTTCTTCTCACGTCTGTTCTTTACAGACACACCCACACACACACACTACGAAGAAAGGTTAAGGGAAATCGGCCTGACGACAGTAGAGGACAGGAGGGTTAGGGGAGACATGATAACGACATATAAAATACTGCGAGGAATAGATAAGGTGGACAGAGACAAGATGTTCCAGAGAGGAGACACAGAAACAAGGGGTCACAGTTGGAAGTTGAAGACTCCTATGAGTCAAAGGGATGTTAGGAAGTATTTCTTCAGTCATAGAGTTGTCAGGAAGTGGAATAGCCTAGAAAGTGACGTAGTGGAGGCAGGAACCATACATAGTTTTAAGACGAGGTTTGATAAAGCTCATGGAGCAGGGAGAGAGATGACCTAGTAGCAATCAGTGAAAAGGCGGGGGCCAGGAGCTATGACTCGACCCCTGCAACCACAAATAGGTGAGTACACACACTACTCAATGCATATAATAAACAACACTTATTCACTTATGAAGGAGATTAAGGCGATATAATATTGCAAGAGAGCAAAAGAAGAGGTTGCAGAACAGGTAAATAGAGCTAAGATGGCAGAAAACCCATGAAATTGAAAGAGGAAATGAAAAAGCTGAAGTAGGCCATGGTGGAAATGAGGGAGAGGGATCCAGAAAGGACAAAGTAAAAAGTCACTAGCAGAGATGTTCCCTAAAAATGGAGAGGATCAGGAAATTATAAGTGAGACAGCAAGGAAAATGGCAAAAACAACAAAATCTGGAGGGCAAGGCAATGGGAGGAAGAACGAAGTCACTAATGATCTACAAACTGCAGGAGGCTGAGGAGGACCAGGAAGCAGGAGATGGGATGACAAGCAACATGAGATCATACCGATCATCGAATGCATAGGAAAGAAAGATAGTGGACAGGTAACAAATTTTCAGGACAGATAGAACAGACAGCAATGGAAGTCCAATCAGACTAACCTTCTGGTCACATAGCTCAGAACAGGACAGTGAGACAAAACGCGTTTGATGACTATATGATGCTGTAATTCCGTATAACTGGATCGGAACAGGACAGTAAAGGAGATGGAACAGCTGAGGGAGACCATGAAAATAAACCAGGTATGCAGTACAGCAGACAAGAGAGCAGGAGAAGGGAGCACTCAGCCTCAATACAACCTCAGCCCGCAGCTCTTTTCCTAGTGGGCCCAACTTTAAACCTGCTCCCATTTGCCCAGCACCATCACTAACACCAACCCCCCTTCATCCTCTCCTCTTATCCTTACACCTTCCCAAATCCCCTTTCCTGCCTATAATATTTTCCCTGACCTCTCCACCTGCTGTGCTGCATACACCAACCCCAGCCTTACTTTCCCCACACCTGTCAGCAATATTCAGAAGAAAGTCTAGACAACACAAATCAATGTATTGTAAAGGAAATACCATCTCAGAGTGTGATGACTGTAGATGACTTTATCAAAACATGAATGAAGAGTTAAAAGAACAAATAGCTGAGGTAACCACACATATCATAACTATTACAGAGACAAAGCTGACCAAAATATCAGATGCCAAATTACCAGCAGGATATCAAGTGATAAGGACAGAGAATAAAAAGGGAAGGAGTGGCACTTCTTATCAGAATCAGTGGAGTTCTGAAAAAATGAGAGGGATAAACAGACATAAAGCAAACAACTTTATGGTGGACTCAATAAAAACTGGGGAACCTGATTAGGAGGAGACCGAGACAGAAATATGGAGACAAGAACAAAGCAATGGTTGACATTATAACAGAAGCAGTAAAAGAGTGTACCTGTGGCTAAAGTAAAGCTGCTTATCGTGAGTGATTTCAACCATAGATTGGGGCAACTGGGACCAACATGGTTGACCAGAAACGTGGAGGGCTAATGGAGGTGCATAGGGAAAACTTTTTTGAGTCAGAATATTATGGACACGACAATAGGGAGAGAAAAAGATGAGTTACCAAGACTGGGCCTAGTATTTACTGCAAATACATCTGACATGGGAGACAGCAACCATACAGTCCTGAACTCCGGAACTTGTGAAATTAAACAAGGTGAAGAACGGCCAATAGAGGATGCGAGAAATCAGACTTTAGACAACGAAACTTAGAATGGGTAAGAGAATTCCTGAATTCAGGAAAAAAGAGAGCCACAGATGAAATGATGGAGTATCTAGCTGGAAAGTAACCGGAGACAAGGAGAAGTTCATAGAAGTAGAAATAGCAAAGACAATGAGAGCCCTTGGTTCAACCAAAGATACAGAGAGATAAAAAAGAAAGTGAAGGACAGATAAGAACAGAGAAGTGGGCAGATTAGCTAGGAAGGAATATGCAAAGGTGAGGAGATAGGCTGAGTTACAGTCTGGGAAAGACATAGCAGTAAACGCTAACTACAAGTCATGGACCTTCATAAAACCTATGTCAGGCTCATTTTTAAGTATGGAGCACCAACATAGAACCCACACTTGAAAAAAGAGAGGTTAAAGGATCTAAACCTAAGACTGAGGACCGAAGAACTAGAGGAGACATAACTTACACACTTCTCATAGGAAATGGTATGGTAGGCAGAGACTGAGTAGCGAGAAACAGGTACACATGGGCACAACTGAAAGCTAAGAACACATTTGAATCACAAGGATGCCAGGAAGTACTTCTTCAGTCTCAGGGGGGTCAGGAAGTGGAATGACCTAGAAGTGACGGAAGCAGGCTCCACACATAGGTATAAAAGCAGGTAAAGCAAGGTTCACTTGGCTAGGAGTGAATCTGGCAAGAGGCACGGATAGAAGCTAAGACTCGACCCCTACAGCCACATATAAGTAAGTACATATAGGTAAGTGCTCACACACATACTTGTCACTGTCTCTCCTCCCTCCCTCCCACTAAAATAAGCACTTACACCTACAATATCTGTCAGAGTCAGGGTCCAAGGAGTACACGTTGACCTGGGTGCATCGCTAGTTCTATATATGTGTGGGCAGGCAGCCGCACGTGCCTCTAATATGTCTTAATGTGAAGATTTTCTTTCTCACTGATCACTTTCCTCACATCTGCACATTTTGGTTTCACCTGATTTTTGTTTAGGCTTGTGATTTGTGTTTTAGTTAATTTTCTCGAGTGATTTTTCGTTTAAGGTAACAGTTTTTAAGATTTGTGATTTGTGTCTAGAATGGTAAATGTTGTTTCAAACTGCTTTTTTGTTTAGAGTGATGATTTATGTGTCAAGATATTGATTTTGCTTAAATTGGAGATTTATCTTGCAGCTGCTGATCTTGTTTCCGACTAGTGATTTTTTTTTTCAAAGATGGTGACTATTATTAAAAGTGCTGATTTTTTTTTCCAGATTCCTAATCAAGGAAGGAAAAATTAAAATGTGATTTGTATTCAAATTAATAATTTTCGTCTGCAGTGATTTTTGTTTTTGTTTTTTTTTAGTTGCGATTTTTTCCTGGTAAATGATCTCACCCGGATGACAAATTTTAGGCGTCGCTTAAAGTCTTCGTCCGGGGTGACTTTTCTCAGAGATGAGCTAAATGTTTGGGGGATGAATCATTTCGTCCGCAGCTAGAGCTTCCGTACGACACAGGTCAGCCCATTTATGCCTTATGTTCAGCTGAATGCTGTGCAGTTTAAATATTTTGACATTTTTTTTAATACAATATTTACCAACCTACGTGGTTTAAATTTGTAATATATTTTTTAAATAATCTGTTACCTAGGTTCCCCGTAGTTACAGTTCCTAAAGATGTTCATTATATTAAATTCACTGTCATAGTACAGAAAACACTATTTAAACTGCTACAAATAATTGTTTCCACTGAAATACTTGCGTCTCTGGTGCTGCACATGCTTCTTATTCATCACGTGTAACCTTGAGAACCTGCTAAGATAACACACCAAATAAAAGAGTGTTGCAAAAGGAAGACACTGAACGCGGCAGTTACAGATCAAGCAACCTTCTTCAGTGTTGCAAAAGGAAGACACTGAACGCGGCAGTTACACGACAACCAACTTCAGTGTTGCAAAGGGACAACTCCAACTGAATATTACTGACAAATTCACACTGGGTGTTACGATAAGGGCCTTATCTCTAGGCCTGTTTTGGCCCCTTCTGTAACAACACGTCAAATCAGGCTATTCTAATTGTTCTCTAGAAAAATGTCACCTTTTATTTATAATGGGGATTATTAGATTGATCCAACTTAGTAAAATTCATGCTCTTTAATACAAATATATTAATACTTAGAGTATGTTACAAAGTTCTCTTGCAGTGTAAAACATAAAGATGCACTATACTAATGTAGCAACTGATATAGTCTCAATAGAGACATATGTGTATTAGATACCGGTCGAGACTAAGTAATATTCCTTGAGATGGGAATTTGTATTAAGACTGAGAGCCTGAATCAACTCATAAAAGAATATATAAACCTACTCCATGTCGGGAGTGAGTGTGGGAACCTACTCCTTGTCAGGAGAGGGTGTGTGAACCTACTGACGAGTACCAATGTTTGGTAAGCTCAAGTCACGTGACTTTAGGGGGAGACCGGCCAGTACCTAAAGCACTCCAACTAGTGGTTTCCCACTTCATGTAAATTACATACGCCTAACAAATACAATATAATATAAAATATTAGCATTACCATACATATAATAATGCTAATATTTATAATAAAAATAAAGAGAAATATCCCACTGGAATTTACTCAAATATAAAATATTTCGGGCATAACCCGCAACACTGGACAAGTACACATGAGCAACTAATTTAATAAGAAGTGCAGCAACAAATAAATACGTCCCTTAGCTCAGGGGTTCCCAACCTGGGGTGCACGTACCCCAAGTGCGTGTGAGATGGCATTTCAAGGGGTGTGAGATGGCATTTCAAGGGGTGTGAGATGGCATTTCAAGGGGTGTGAGATGGCATTTCAGCGGGTGCGAAAAAGAGTTCCCTTTGTTCACCCGCAGTACTGTATATGGTTCAATTTGTGATTAAAAAATGAAAAATTTGACTTCTTCATCTTCAAATGTGATATTACTTTTGAAGGTAGTGCAACATTAATCAAACATTTCCTAGGGGTGCGAGGCACAGAAAAGGTTGTAAACACTTACCTTAGCTCTACAGCTGATTGCCATACACTTAACCTTCCCCGCATCCACAACTAGGACTCACCTATCTCACTACTCTCTCACGTAAATAAACTAATAATTTCATTCTCTGTACTTATTTCTAAAGAGGATCTCAGTGCTACATCGAAATATCAACTGATTTCCTTCTTTTGTCTACATGTGGGTTTCCATATACCACTGACAAGTGATCACTACGCCTTTAGATTATTATTACTATTGTTATTATTATTATATAGAATACCGGACGGGAGACTCGAACCGTGGTTCTTGCACGTACCGGGCCCAACAGTATATACTGTTTATTCAGTGACAGTTATTCTTTACGACTCATCAAAGAGATTTTCACCAACATCAAGGCTCCTCCTTGAAAGGGTAAAAATTGAGAGAAGAATATATATATATATATATATATATATATATATATATATATATATATATATATATATATATATATATATATATATATATATATATATATATTTTTAAATGCAAAATTGGTCAATTAGCAAGAACTCATTTAAAATTAAGTCCTTTCTAAAATTTTGTTACACTCTTATACGTATATTTTTCATTTATGTTAATGTAAGAATTAATAATTTTGTAGCAAAAGAACCTTAGAAAACTTATTTAACCTTATTATAACAAGTGCAATTTAATTTAGCCTAATCCAACTAAATATATTTTAGGTAAGTTTACAATAATTTAATAATAAACAAATACAATGAAATATATTTTTTTCGTTAGGTTCAGAATGATTTTTGCGAAATTATTGCATACACAAATTTTCGCTTGCCTTATTCGGCAAGAGCGTTGCTATTTAAGCCAAAATCCCAAGTTTTACCTATTCGGCACGACATATATATATTGAATGTATATTATACAAAGACGCTATATATTGAATATTTATATTATACAAAGAGCCATTTCTCACAAGCTCAGTAATAACATCTTGCAGTCTCCTGCCCTCTCTACCGGGGGTGCATGCAACCAAGGTTAGCAACTACTGCTCTACACTGTCATCAGGGCAGCCCACACACACTCACATCAACAAAAATACACAAACACTACCACTAAAAATAAAATAAAAAATCATGAGCAGTCTGGAGCTGAAAAATCAGTCATAATGGGAAATCACTTGGCATGGCTCTCACAAGATGTTGGAGGCTGCTACAAGATGTTGGAGGCTGCTACAAGATGTTGGAAGCTGCTACAAGATATTGGAGGCTGCTGCAAGGTGTTGGAAGCTGCTACAAGATATTGGAGGCTGCAACAAGATGTTGGATTCTGATACAAGATGAAGTGGTTGGACAAGATGAGGGAAACTCCTACAAGATGCTGAAGGCTGATACAAGATGAATGAGGCTGCCACAAGAGGAAAAGGGCTGTCACAAGATGAAGGAGACTACCACAAGATGATGGAGGTTGCCACAAGATGATGGAGGCTGTCACAAGATGAAGGAGGCTGCCACAAGATTATGGAGGCTGTCACAAGATGAAGGAAGCTGTCACAAGATGATGGAGGCTGTCACAAGATGAAGGAGGCTGTCCCAAGATGTTGGAGGCTGATACAAGATGAAGGAGGCTGCCACAAGATGAAGGGGGCTGCCACAAGATGAAGGGGTGCCAAAAGATGATGGAGGCTGCCACAAGATAATGGAGGCTGCCACAATATGATGGAGGCTGTCACAAGATGAAGGAGGCTGCCACAAGATGAAGGGGGATTGCCACAAGATGAAGGGGGATGCCACAAGATGAAGGGGCTGCCACAAGATGATGGAGGCTGCCACAGGATGATGGAGGTTGCCACAAGAGGAGAGAGGCTACCACAAGATGAAGGAGGCTGTCACAAGATGATGGAGGCTGCCACAAGACGATGGAGGCTGTCACAAGATGATGGAGGCTTTCACAAGATGAAGGGGGCTGCCAAAAGAAGATGGAGGCTGTCACAAGATGAAGGAGGCTGCCACAAGATGAAGGGGGCTGCTATAAGATGAAGGAGGCTCCGACAATATTAATGAAGCTGTCACAAGACAAAGGAGGCTGCCACATGAGAAGGGAGGCTGCCACAAGATGAAGGAGGCTGTCACAAGATGATGGAGGCTGTCACAAGATGATGGAGGCTGTCACAAGATGAAGGAGGCTGCCACAAGATGAAGGGGGCTACCACAAGATGAAGGGGGCTGCCATAAGATGAAGGGGGCTGCCACAAGATGATGGAGGCTGCCATAAGATGATGGAGGCTGCCACAAGAGGAGAGAGGCTGCCACAAGATGAAGGAGGCTGTCGCAAGATGATGGAGGCTGTCACAAGAGAAGGGAGGCTGCCACAAGATGATGGAGGCCCCGACAAAATAAGAGAGGGACGAGATAGATGGTGTGACAGCAGTTAAGGAGGCACAGGTCACCACGTCACAGGTCACCACGTCACGCACGCATACCTCCTCAGTCTTCAGCATAAAAATCCTTCCACTTCTTACTGCGTAATGGTGACAGCACTGGCTAGGCGAGACGCTTGTTGATGCTTCGAGGGGCTCTAAATTTAGCAAGTATTTCTCCAGCATAGTGGAGACAGCAAGCCGTTCTTATTCTCAACTTATAAATATATGCATGGGGGAAGTATTAAGCCAGTAAGGGTCGAACATCGAATGAGGAAGGAAAGACAACCCGATTTAAACGAAGGAAGAAGCTTCCTTTCCTTCAGCATCAAGGTGTGTGTGTACTCACCTAATTGTGGTTGCAGGAGTCGAGTCATAGCTACTGGCCCTGCCTTTTCACTGGTCGCTACTAGGTCACTCCCTGCTCCGTGAGCTTTATCATACCTCTTCTTAAAGCTATGTACGGATCCTGCCTCCAACACTTCCCTTTCCAGACTATTCTGTGACTGAAGAAACACTTCCTAACATCCTTGTGACTCATCTGAGTTTTTAACTTCCAATTGTGACCCCTTGTCGGCGTGTCCCATCTCTGGAACATCCTATCCCTGTTCACCCTCTCGATTCCTCTCAGTATTATAAATGTTGTTATCATGTCTCCCCTGCCTCTCTGTCCTCCAGTGTCGTCAGGTCGATTTCCCTTAACCTCTCCTCGTAGGACATGCCCCTTAGCTCCGGGATTAGTCTCGTTGCACTTTCTCTAATTTATTGACGTGCTTGACGAAGATGTGGGTTCCAGACTGGTGTTGCATACTCCAGTATGGGCCTGACGTACACTGTGTACAGAGTCCTGAACGATTCCTTACTGAGATGTCGGAACGCTGTTCTTAGGTTTGCTAGTCGCCCATATGCTGCAGCAGTTATTTGGTTGATGTGCGCCTCAGATGTGCTCGGTATTATGCTCACCCTAAGATCCTTTTCCTTGATTCCTTGATTGAGGTTTGCAGTCTTTGGCCCCCTAGACTCTACTCTGTCTGCGGTCTTCTTTGCCCTTTACCGATCTTCATGACTTTGCACTTGGTGAGGTTAAACTGTAGGGGCCAGTTGCTGTACCAGGCTTGCAGCCTGTCTAGATCCCTTTGTAGAGCTGCCTGATCCTCGTCCGATTAAATTCTCCTCATTAGCTTCACATCGTCTGCAAACAGGGACACTTTTGAGTCTATCCCTTCCGTCATGTTATTAACATACACCAATCCCTGTGGAACCTGGCTCGTCACAGGCGTGCTGGTTGTCGTGAATAAGCTCATTCCTTTCTAGGTGCTCCACCACTCTTCTCCTGATAATCTTCTCCATGACTTTGCATACTATACATGTCAGTGACATTGGTCTTTAATTTATTGCTGCGTGTTTGTCTCCTTTCTTAAAAATTGGGACTACATTTTCCGTCTTCCACACCTTAGGTTATCGCTCTGTTTCGATAGATGTGTTGAAGATTGCTGTTAGTGGTACACAGAGCGCTTCTGCTCCCACTCTCAGGACACACGAAGAGATGTCCGTCCCAATGGCCTTTGAGGTATCTAGTTCACTTAGCAGCCTCTTCACCTTCTCCTCGGTTGTATATATTTTGTCCAACACTTAATAGTGTACTCCACCACTCCGGCTTTATGGGGTCCTTTCTGTCCCCACTGTAAATACTTCGTTAAATCTCTTGTTGAGATCTTCACAGACTTCTCGGTCGTTTCTTGTGATCTCCCCTCCTTCCTTCTTCAGCCTGATTACCTGGTCTTTCATTGTTGTTTTCCTCCTGATGTGACAGTACAACAGCTTTGGGTCAGACTTGGCTTTCGCTGCTGTCATTTTAGGACTGCTGCTGGGACTCCCTCCTTATCTGTGCATATTCATTTCTGACTCTTCGACTTATCTCCTTATTTTCTTAAGTCCTTTGCCTTCTATACTTTTTTCCATTCTCTAACGCACTTAGTTTTGGCCTCTCTACACCTTTGGGTGAACTAAGGGCTCGTGCTGGCCTACGCATTATTTCTGTTGCCCTTGGGTACGAACCACTCCTCTGCTTCCTTGCACATTGTTGTTACAATTGTGTGTGTGTGTATGTGTGTGTAAGGAAACACTTCGAAATGTTTCCGCCCCGCCGGGAATCGAACCCGGGCCCTCCGTGCGTGAAGCGAGAGCTTTAGCCACCAGGCCACCGGGGCTGTGTGTGTGTGTGTGTGTGTGTGTACACGTGCGCGCGCTTACCTATTTGTGGTTGCAGGGGTCGAGTCACAACTCTTGGCCCCGCCTCTCCGCTAGTCACTACTAAGTCCACTCTCTCCCTGACCCATGTCTTTTTGTGTGTGGGGGGGATAGCATTTACTTTAATAAGCTACATTAAAGACCAATGATGACCTTGAAAAAAAACACTTATCTTTATGTTGACAGTTTAACACCCCAGCAGCGGCACCCTGGGGTGTCCTTCACTGGGTCAGCTATGTCCCACGGGGCTGTAATAGAGCGATTATGACCAGGGTTAAGACACCCTGATAACCTATATTCTCCAATATTTCAGGTATTTCACCTGGAAAGCAGTGGACATGTCTTACCTGGGTTTGGGCAATCGCCTCCATGTCACGGCATCGAAATGGTTAATATCACCCTTCACTGAGACCCCGTTAACGAGATCAACTCCATCGTTAACTGCTGCATTACTACTCTCACAGTTACAGGATCCTTATCTACAGGCATTACTACCTTTACAAATTACCATTATCTAACTGCAACAGATCCTTCATACATTAGTAAAATACCAAGATAAAAAAATAACGGAATACTTTTGAGAGGAGAAAGGAAGGAGCCGTTAAGTTAGGTCATGTTAGCTGTGGAAGTGATGGATGGTTATGAGCTGCCAAAACATATTTACAGGGCTGGGCTCATGAGATAGCAGAAGCTAGTGTTTAGTCTGCACGATAACCTTTGACCCAGCGGCGCTCTACAGGAAAAGTGCGACCTGGAGTATTTTGTTTGTCAGGATTATAATAATATCTTTATTTACTACAAGTACATGTACAAGGTATACAGGCCTAGCTGACATCAATGACATACTACTATATATAGAAAGCCCCTTTGTTATGCTGAGCATTTCGGGAAAATTAGGTCAGTGTCCCAGGATGCGACCCACACCAGTCGACTAACAATTAGGTACCCATTTTACTGATGGGTGAACACAGACAACAGGTATAAAGAAACACGCCCAATGTTTCTACCCTGGCTGGGAATCGAACCCGGGCCCTCCGTGTGTGAAGCGAGAGCTTTAGCCACCAGATTATTATTTTATTCATGCAACAATCATGGAAAGGCAGGTAATCAAGGTCACACAAGAAAACAGCAATGGAGTAACACTGCAACAGTCCTCTAATTCCTTAGATGAAAATCCCTTCACAGTCATCTAGGCTTCCCTTCTTCTCCTTCAAGGATTGTTTGTCAGAAGGGATGTGAAAATTTCTCCTTACGCGGGTCCTACCTGGAGTCTACCTGGAGGGTATTCCGGGGATCAACGCCCCCGCGGCCCGGTGCACGACCAGGCCTCCTGGTGGATCAGGGCCTGATGAACCAGGCTGTTACTGCTGGCCACACGTAGTCCAACGTACGAACCACAGCCTGGCTGATCCGGCACCAACTTTAAGTATCTGTCTAGCTTCTTCTTGTAGACAATCAGGGGTTTATTGGTAATTCCCCTTATAAGTGGTGGGAGGCTGTTGAACAGTCTTGGGTCCCGGACACTTACCGTGTTTTCTCTTAGTGTACCAATGGCACCCCTACATTTCATTGGGCGTATTTTGCACCGCCTGCCCAGTTTTTGCTTTCATAGGGAGCGATTTCCGTGTGCAGATTCGGAACCATTCCTTCTAGGATTTTCCAAGTGTAAATTATGATATATCTCTCTCGCCTGCCTTCCAGCGAGTACAAGTAAAGTGCTTCCAAGTGTTCCCAGTAGTTGAGGTGTTTGATGGAACTTACATGTGCAGTAAAGGTTCTCTGTACATTCTCTAGATCTGCAATTTCACCTGCCTTGAACGCTGAGTATAGCTTGTGGTAATTTGACCGAGGCTGGTTTACTAGTTCATCACAACAAAAATGACATTATATGATAAAAAAAAAAAGAGACCTTGTGTAATGTTTCCAGATGTCAGCTTCCTGTCCACTGGCCAATGGAGGAGTTTCTTTCAGCAAAACTTTCATTTGCTAACATGTGACCTGCTTAAATGCTTCTTTAAGAAGAACTGGTGTAAATGTCAGGTATATAATTTCTAGGACGGGCAGTTTATGAAGAAACTATCTGGTTTTTAACCATCACGTCGTGGACTGGCTTTAATGGTGGACTGGCTTTAATGAACACTGATTTATACTGTTGGTATTTTCACCACCTGGACGAGGTTATTGGATGTGGATGCTATGTAAAAAAATATTTACAATTTGTTTCCAATTTCCAAAATGACTTTTTTGTTCCGTTTGTGCTGCTTCTGTTTGATTTAACTCTCTAGTTTATGCTCAACGGTGGCAATTTCTCTGAGCAAACTTTATTCCCTTTACACAAATAACCCGCACATGGGAGAGAGAAGCTTATAATGACGTCATAAGCTTCTCTCTCCCATGTGCGGGTTATAATGACGTCATAAGCTTCTCTCTCCCATGTGCGGGTTATAATGACGTCATAAGCTTCTCTCTCCCATGTGCGGGTTATAATGACGTCATAAGCTTCTCTCTCTCATGTGCGGGTTATAATGACGTCATAAGGTTCTCTCTCCCATGTGCGGGTTATAATGACGTCATAAGCTTCTCTCTCCCATGTGCGGGTTATAATGACGCCATAAGGTTCTCTCTCCCATGTGCGGGTTATAATGACATCATAAGCTTCTCTCTCTCATGTGCGGGTTATAATGACGTCATAAGCTTCTCTCTCCCATGTGCGGGTTATAATGACGTCATAAGCTTCTCTCTCTCATGTGCGGGTTATAATGACGCCATAAGGTTCTCTCTCCCATGTGCGGGTTATAATGACGTCATAAGCTTCTCTCTCTCATGTGCGGGTCATAATGACGCCATAAGCTTCTCTCTCCCATGTGCGGGTTATAATGACGTCATAAGGTTCTCTCTCTCATGTGCGGGTTATAATGACGTCATAATCTTCTCTCTCCCATGTGCGGGTTATAATGACGTCATAAGGTTCTCTCTCACATGTGCGGGTTATAATGACGTCATAAGCTTCTCTCTCCCATGTGCGGGTTATAATGACGTCATAAGGTTCTCTCTCCCATGTGCGGGTTATAATGACGTCATAAGCTTCTCTCTCCCATGTGCTGGTTATAATGACGTCATAAGCTTCTCTCTCCTATGTGCGGGTTATAATGACGTCATAAGCTTCTCTCTCCCATGTGCGGGTTATAATGACGTCATAAGTTTCTCTCTCCCATGTGCGGGTTATAATGACGTCATAAGTTTCTCTCTCCCATGTGTGGGTTATAATGACGCCATAAGTTTCTCTCTCTCCCATGTGCTGGTTATAATGACGTCATAATCTTCTCTCTCCCATGTGCGGGTTATAATGACGTCATAATCTTCTCTCTCCCATGTGCTGGTTATAATGACGTCATAAGTTTCTCTCTCCCATGTGCGGGTTATAATGACGTCATAATCTTCTCTCTCCCATGTGCTGGTTATCTGTATATTAAGTCACGGTATTGTGCCATTTTGTTCTTTATTCTCTTTATTTCGTTGTTTATGTTTCGTGAACAGCTCAGCGACCCCTTTTCTCTATCTTTGAAGTCCTCTACGTTCTCTGTACGTGTGATCGCCTTTCAGGCTTCTTCAGCAGGACATCTTAGACAAACCTTGTATGCCTGGGCATTCAGCTTTCCCAGGCATCGCTCTGGGTTACTAGTGCTCGGGATGATTTACCACGCAATGTTTGCCACTTGCATATTTTGCCTGGGTAAATTCTCTGAATGTTCAAGCTAAATTTACTTACCATGCCTTGAGTGTACTGTACTTGAGGCTGTGTCTGATTAGTTATTCACTGAAAGTGAAGATCAAATATATAAATATATCTAAAAACCCTTTTTACATCTAATAAACAGGTAAAAAATATACTTGTACTCTAGAATATCTGTATTCTTACCAAAGGCTATTTCAAACTAGTATTTAAATCGTTTAGGTTTTATGAGGAACGTGAGAGGTGTCAAGGAGGAGGGCGTCAAGGGAGAAAAAGTGGTGATGGTAGTGAAATTGATGCTTGCAGTGGAAGTGGTGGTGAAAGTGATGGTGGTTATTGTAGGGGTTGGTGATGGTAGTCATGGGAGTGAGTGGTAGTAGTGGTGATGATGGTCGTAGAGTAATGGTTACGTTGATGATAGTGGTGGTGTGGTAGTGAGGAAAGTGATGGTGGTAGTAGTGTGGTAGTGGGGCTAGTGGTGGTGGAGGTACTGTGGCAGTGGAACGAGTGGTGGTACTGTGGCACTGTGTCAGTGGAACGAGTGGTGGTGGTGGTACTGTGTCAGTGGAACGAGTGGTGGTACTGTGGCAGTGGGGCTAGTGGTGGTGGTAGATGTGGTGGTAGGGGTGGCGGTCACCAGACAAGCGTCAGGATCAACAACAGACGCTGACACAAGCACCTGTTCCAGCGTGTGAGTCTCTCCTCTCTCGCTATCCCTACCCCCCTTCCTACATAGGGACAACAAGAAAGGGGGTGAGAAAGCAGAGGTCGTGTGAGAGGTGACAAAAATGACGTGTCGCAGGGACGTGTGGAAGACGTTAGAACACGATTAAGGATGAAGGAATATAAAGAGAGAGAGAGAGGGAACCACCAGCATAAACAATATGAAGCTGAATCCCCAGGTGGTGTCCAGATATATTATTACTGTTGTTTGATTAAACGGGAAGAGCTAAACCCTTAAGGGGCACGTCAGTTCCCCTGTTTTCTAATATGTTATTTTTCCCCTATAATCTGCCTTGTCCATAATTACTATCGTATTTGCTTTGTCTGCTTTCGTAAGGTGAAATCCAGGATCTTTCCTATGCACCACAATTGTCCTCAAAGATTTGTTAAGTTATACCATGAATTACGGAAAGATTCTAGACCCTTCACCTTACGAAAGCAGACAAAGCAAATGCGATAATAATTATGGACAAGGTAGATTACAAGTGAAAAATAAACATGATATTAGGAGACAGGGAAACTCAGGCGCCTCTTAAAGATCATACAGCGTCTGTTTTGATCCCAGGTAGGTATACAGTATATTGTCCAGATACGGACAATATATACACAATGTGATCAGCTCTCAGCCATTTTATGACTGATTATCTACCTTCAGTCAACTTAAATACCCATACCTCCTCACGTGGAGGTGGCTGCTCTACGAAATACAGACACAGCAGTTATGGAAGGTAAAGTAGATCAAGTCTGGAGAGGCACGGGGTCGCATAAAGAGGGAGCACACTTCACCTGACGTTCCTCTCCCCAGGAACGACGAGAAAGCACCTTTAAAATGCTAATGTCCGCAACAGATTCGTTTTTAGCTTCTTCAGATGGAGGAGACGCGTTAAGGCTCGGTCAAGGACCATTCCTAGAAACGAGTCCTGACGTTGATAGGGAGTGACCACACCGCGTAGGAGTACGTGGGAAGGAACCCCCCGCACCCAAGACCGGGTAAGAGGCACGGCTACCATCTTCCGGGTGGAAAACCGGTATCCACACCGGAAGCCCACACTGCTAGTGTCCACCTACATCTGCAGACGGCGACACACCTTGGGAGTGGACGACGTGTGTGGGGTGGGAAGGAGGGAGACGTATGGTGAAAATGGGAGGACGTATGGTGTGGAAAGGGGACGTATGATGTGGAAAAGAGGGGGACTTGTAGTATGGAAAAGAGGGGGACTTGTAGTATGGAAAAGAGGGGGACTTGTAGTATGGAAAAGAGGGGGACTTGTAGAATGGAAAAGAGAGGAACTTGTAGTGTGGAAAAGAGGGGGACTTGTAGTGTGGAAAAGAGGGGGACTTGTAGTATGGAAAAGAGAGGAACTTGTAGTGTGGAAAAGAGGGGGACTTGTAGTGTGGAAAAGAGGGGGACTTGTAGTGTGGAAAAGAGAGGAAATTGTAGTGTGGAAAAGAGGGGGACTTGTTGTGTGGAAAAGAGGGGGACTTGTAGAATGGAAAAGAGAGGAAATTGTAGTGTGGAAAAGAGGGGGACTTGTAGTGTGCAAAAGAGGGGGACTTGTAGTGTGCAAAAGAGGGGGACTTGTAGTGTGGAAAAGAGGGGGACTTGTAGTGTGGAAAAGAGAGGAACCTGTAGTGTGGAAAAGAGGGGGACTTGTAGTGTGGAAAAGAGGGGGACTTGTAGTGTGGAAAAGAGAGGAACCTGTAGTGTGGAAAAGAGAGGGACTTGTAGTGTGGAAAAGAGGTGGGCTTATAGTATGGAAAAGAGGGGGACATGCGAGGGTCGTTTGTGGTAAAATAGACTCCATATAATAAAACTATATGGAGTTTCATTGGAAGAGTTGAACACAAGGCCTAGCACCAGCGTTCTGAAAATATAAACTCAAGATACAACACAAAATATTTTTACATTATAAAATCTTAAATTGTGAAAGAAATAGATGCACACTGGTTAGGAAACATTGTCACAGATGTGTTGACTAAGATACCAGGTTGCATTATTGACGTAAATATGCCGGAATCTTTCAAGACTGGTCAACAGGACTGTTTCTACCAGCGGCTCGCAGACCTACACAGCCATCGTAACCTAGTTGATCTGGCCAAATGCACTGGATAGAGAAACAAAGCACAGCACAGGAGAGAGAAATAAAGGATAAATGTTGCATATAAATAACGGCGGTTTCTTAAAACTCAATAGGGGTAATGCAGAAGCCTTTAATTTTCCTTTAACGAAACATTAAAGTAAGAAAATAAACAATGGGACAGGCGATTAAAAAAAAATGTTTTAAGAGAAGGAGAGAACGGGCGGCATTCTGTTTGTCAGATGAAAGGGGAAAATGTCTTCTGAAACAGCTTAGTGGAGCTTGTGGTTATTTGATCGACACCTTCAGCTGGCTTAAAGCAAAATCTCCCGAGTATCTATGAAGAAGATATTCTGTAAAAAAAAAAAAAAAAAAAAGCCTTTTAATGTTAAGAAAGAATTCCTATGACGAAATATATTTTCTCTCCCTGATAAGGTAATATTAATATAGGTTACCAGTTTCATATAACACACAATATCAAGACTAGAGGAAGGGAACAGCTCTCTCCCAGGACAACCACTGCTGCACTCGGAGGACACACCAGCCACTGTGCGAATACTAACCAGAAACTCTTCCTGGACGCTTTCGTGGTGAACGAGGGTTGTGCTGGATGATGTGGTGAACCAAGGTTGTGCTGGATGATGTGGTGAACCAAGGTTGTGCTGGATGATGTGGTGAACCAAGGTTGTGCTGGATGATGTGGTGAACCAAGGTTGTGCTGGATGATGTGGTGAACCAAGGTTGTGCTGGATGATGTGGTGAACCAAGGTTGTGCTGGATGATGTGGTGAACCAAGGTTGTGCTGGATGATGTGGTGAACCAAGGTTGTGCTGGATGATGTGGTGAACCAAGGTTGTGCTGGATGATGTGGTGAACCAAGGTTGTGCTGGATGATGTGGTGAACCAAGGTTGTGCTGGATGATGTGGTGAACCAAGGTTATGCTGGATGATGTGGTGAACCAAGGTTGTGCTGGATGATGTGGTGAACCAAAGTTGTGCTGGATGATGTGGTGAACCAAGGTTGTGCTGGATGATGTGGTGAACAAAGGTTGTGCTGGATGATGTGGTGAACCAAGGTTGTGCTGGATGATGTGGTGAACCAAGGTTGTGCTGGATGATGTGGTGAACCAAGGTTGTGCTGGATGATGTGGTGAACCAAGGTTGTGCTGGATGATGTGGTGAACCAAGGTTGTGCTGGATGATGTGGTGAACCAAGGTTATGCTGGATGATGTGGTGAACCAAGGTTGTGCTGGATGATGTGGTGAACCAAGGTTGTGCTGGATGATGTGGTGAACCAAGGTTGTGCTGGATGATGTGGTGAACCAAGGTTGTGCTGGATGATGTGGTGAACCAAGGTTGTGCTGGATGATGTGGTGAACCAAGGTTGTGCTGGATGATGTGGTGAACGAGGGTTGTAGTGAATGATGTGATGAACGAGGGTTGTAGTAAATGATGTGATGAACGAGGGTTGTAGTGAATGATGTGATGAACGAGGGTTGTAGTGAATGAGGCATTTATTGAATAAGACTTGTAGTTAATAAATGGCACTGGATGAGACTTGTAGTGAATGAATCATTGAATATGACGTATAATGAGACACTGGATGTGACTTACAATGAACGAGACACTGGATGTGACTTAAAATGAGACACTGGACGTGACTTACAATGAATGAAACATTGGATGAGAATGAATGTGACGTAGGATGAGACTTACAATGAGACAGTGGATGCAACTTGCAATGAATGAAGTGATAGACAAGTCAGAATACAAGCAATAGTTGTCAAGGTAGTGAAGATGCATCAGTACACACAGCTTCCTGTGTCAACAAGACCCTGCTGATTTATGTCGGCGTCAGTGTCTGACTCGATCTCAGGTCAGGCCGGGTACAGCTGCGCACTAAATTCATACGAATATAGAGTTTTTTGGGGAAGAGGGGGAAGGGGATATACAACACTACTGCCAACGAGATAAAGGGGGCACAATAAACCTCTTGCGGAAAAAACTTATAAAATCTAATCTTGTACCTTATTAAACTATAAGACGAGAAAACAGCGTCATGAAGCGATATTGGACAAACCCAAGGAATTTCCAACCTATACGTACAACAGAGTAATACAATCAACTGGGACATCCTACCCACCACCCAGATGGGTCGGTTTAACCCAGAGCTATCATAAGGCGGAGAACTTTTAAAACAATATGTGGTTCGCCTATGTGCCTTGCGAACTGGTGGTTGTTGAGTAAGGTGATAGTTGCGTGAGCTGGTTTTTGAATGGGCTGGTTGTTGCATGAGCTGGTTGTTGCGTGAGCAGGCTGCTGCGTGAGTTATTTGTTGGGTGAGCTGGTTACTGTATGAGCTGGTGGCTGGGTGAGCTGGTTACTGTATGAGCTGGTGGTTGAGTGAGCTGGTTACTGTATGAGCTGGTGGTTGAGTGAGCTGGTTACTGTATGAGCTGGTGGCTGGGTGAGCTGGTTACTGTATGAGCTGGTGGTTGAGTGAGCTGGTTACTGTATGAGCTGGTGGCTGGGTGAGCTGGTTACTGTATGAGCTGGTGGCTGGGTAAGCTGGTTACTGTATGAGCTGGTGGCTGGGTGAGCTGGTTACTGTATGAGCTGGTGGTTGAGTGAGCTGGTTACTGTATGAGCTGGTGGCTGGGTGAGCTGGTTACTGTATGAGCTGGTGTTGAGTGAGCTGGTTACTGTGTGAGCTGGTGGTTGAGTGAGCTGGTTACTGTGTGAGCTGGTGGTTGAGTGAGCTGGTTACTGTGTGAGCTGGTGGTTGAGTGAGCTGGTTACTGTGTGAGCTGGTGGTTGAGTGAGCTGGTTACTGTGTGAGCTGGTGGTTGAGTGAGCTGGTTACTGTGTGAGCTGGTGGTTGAGTGAGCTGGTTACTGTGTGAGCTGGTGTTGAGTGAGCTAGTTATTGAGCAAGCTGATAAGTGAAAGAGCTCGTCATTGGTAAACATGTCGAACTGGCTCTTGGTTAAACTAGCCGTCCAGTAATCTGGCTCTTGGTTAAACTAGCCGTCCAGTAATCTGGCTCTTGGTTAAACTAGCCGTCCGGTAAACTGGCTCTTGGTTAAACTAGCCGTCCGGTAATCTGGCTCTTGGTTAAACTAGCCGTCCAGTAATCTGGCTCTTGGTTAAACTAGCCGTCCAGTAATCTGGCTCTTGGTTAAACTAGCCGTCCAGTAATCTGGCTCTTGGTTAAACTAGCCGTCCGGTAATCTGGCTCTTGGTTAAACTAGCCGTCCGGTAATCTGGCTCTTGGTTAAACTAGCCGTCCGGTAATCTGGCTCTTGGTTAAACTAGCCGTCCGGTAAACTGGCTCTTGGTTAAACTAGCCGTCAGGTAATCTGGCTCTTGGTTAAACTAGCCGTCCGGTAATCTGCCTCTTGGTTAAACTAGCCGTCCGGTAAACTGGCTCTTGGTTAAACTAGCCGTTCGGTAAACTGGCCGCTGGGTAAATTGGCCGTTAGGTAAACTGACCATTGGGTAAATTGGTGGCTGGGTGAAATGATCGCTACGTAAGCTGAAAGAAATCAAAATTAAGCCGAGGAATTATTCAACTACAGTTTGGAGGTTAAAGTAGGTTGGCTTGTCGGATATAAGAAAAGGGGAAGTAGAACGTAGCGCCATAACCATCGTAACGGAACTAACGACAGCCTGTAAATGCCAACGATGGACGGGAGGGGCTGAGGTTGGAAAGGTCACTGAAATTAGGCTGACTCGAGCGACACGTGTCAATGAATAATTTGTGTAGCCAAATCCTTTTGTAGTCTGAAGGAGTGCCTATGCTCCTTACGAGGTATGAGGGAGTGCCTATGCTCCTTACGAGGTATGAGGGAGTGCCTATGCTCCTTACAAGGTATGAGGGAGTGCCCTTGCAATTTACCAGGTCTGATGGAGTGCCTATGCTTCAATGGGCACAAGACCCTTTCTCTCACCACTATGGTGCGTAAGTCAGGTTGGGTAATAACAAGGAGAAGGATAACGAACAAAAAGAAGAGCATAGTCGAAAACATGGAAACAGCAGAAGCCAAAATAGCTGTATAAAGAAAATTTTGGAAAATAAGCTAAAAAAATGAGTAAAATGAAGTGAAAAAAAAATTGTTGGAGGTGAACGTAAAAGTTTAAAGTGTTAGGGTGGACAAAAAATAAGTTTACTGGGCTGTCTTGGTTATGGATGCTAAAAGCCATTCCTGCCTCCCTACCTCCCACCCTCCCTGACTCCCTACCTCCCAGACTCCCTACCTTCCACCCTCTCCTGCCTCCAACCCTCCCAGCTTCCCTATTTCCCTTCACCCCCTCTCCCAACCATCAATCCTCCCTATATCCCTGCCTCCCACCTTCCCTCCCTAATTTCCGCCTTCAATCCCTACTTCCCACCTTCTCTGCCTCTCTAACATCCTCCCTAACTCCCTCCCACCCGCCCTGACTCCCACTCTCCCTCCTACCCTTCCGGCAACCCACCTTCCCACCTTTCCTGCCTGCACATGTCTCGCAGCCTCTAACCCTCCCTACACATGCCTGCATACCTGCCTGCCTCTCTTCCTTTATGACTGCCTGCTTCTCTCCCACCACATCTCTCTCTTCGGTCAAAACATGTGGCTTCATCACTTATGTATAGTAAGTAGGGCTAAGATTCATGTAACTACTGGCATGATCAGGTATCCTATGACGAAAGTTGTATAACCCATTCCAAGATTCCTAGAATGGGTCCTAATCTGCCAATTGGGTCGTCCCGCAGTTACTAAAAACAACAGACATAGCCCCACTCCACAAAGGCGGCAGTAAAGCAATGGCAAAGAACTACAGACCAATAGCGCTAACGTCCCATATCATAAAAATCTTTGACAGGGCTCTAAGAAGCAAGATCGCCACTCATCTAGATAACCATCAATTACACAACCCAGGGCAGCATGGGTTTAGAGCAGGTCGCTCCTGTCTGTCCCAACTACTGGACCACTACGACAAGGTCCTGGATGCTCTAGAGGACAAACAGAATGCAGATGTTATATACACAGACTTTGCAAAAGCCTTTGATAAGTGTGACCATGGTGTGATAGCACACAAAATGCGTGATAAAGGAATAACAGGAAAAGTTGGTAGATGGATCTATAATTTCCTAACAAGTAGAACACAAAGATTAGTAGTCAACAGAGTAAAGTCTGAGGCGGCTATGGTGAAAAGCTCTGTTCCACAAGGCACAGTATTCGCTCACATCCTGTTCCTCATCCTTATATCGGACATAGACAGGGATATCAGCCACAGTGCTGTGTCTTTCTTTGCAGATGACACCCGAATCTGCATGACAGTGTCCACCATTGAAGACACTGCAAGACTCCAAGCAGACATCAACCAAATCTTTAAATGGGCTGCAGAAAACAATATGAAGTTCGATGATGAGAAATTTCAATTACTCTGATATGGAAAACGTGAGGAAATTAAAATCTCATCGGAGTATAAAACAAATTCCAACCACACAATAGAGCGAAAAACTAATGTCAAAGACCTGGGAGTGATCATGACAGAGGATCTCACCTTCAAGGACCATAACACTGTAGCAATCGCATCTGCCAGAAAAATGACAGGATGGATAATGAGAACCTTTAAAACCAGGGATGTCAACCCCATGTTGATACTTTTCAGGTCGCTTGTTCTATCTAGGCTGGAATATTGCTGCACACTAACTGCACCTTTCAAGGCAGGTGAAATTGCTGACCTAGAAAATGTACAGAGAACCTTTACGGCACGCATAACTGCAATAAACCACCTCAATTACTGGGAACGCTTGAAGTTCCTAAACCTGTACTCCCTGGAACGCAGGCGGGAGAGATACATTATTATATACACTTGGAAAATCCTAGAGGGATTAGTACCAAACTTGCACACGAGTGTCACTCCCTACGAAAGCTAAAGACTCGGCAGACGATGTAACATCCCCCCAAATGAAAAGCAGGGGTGCCACTAGCACGTTGAGAGACAACACAATAAGTATCAGGGGCCCAAGACTGTTCAACTGCCTCCCAGCATACATAAGGGGGATTACCAATAGACCCCTGGCTGTCTTCAAGCAGGCACTGGACAGGCACCTAAAGTCGGTGCCTGACCAGCCAGGCTGTGGTTCGTACGTTGGACTGCATGCGGCCAGCAGTAACAGCCTGGTTGATCAGGCTCTGATCCAACATGAGGCCTGGTCACAGACCGGGCCGCAGGGGCGTTGACCCTGAAACTCTCTCCAGGTAAGCTCCAGGTAATAGGCTTCAACATATTAACGCTGGTGCATTTAATAAGAAGGATGAAGATGTATAAGTTTAAACTCTGGAGGTACAAATTTTAAATTTGAATGACATTGGTAAGAACCTTGGAATTCAGAGCAATTACTGGAGAATGCCTTTTCTGACAGGCTTCAAACTTTCTGTGTGATTCCAATGGGTTTAGCGCTTTCCCTCCATCCTGATTCAAATAAATAAGTATCAATCTTTACTATCTGATGCGCCTTATGAAATGAGTGAATGTTTTTTGAGTTTAGGCTGTGTAGGTATGAATTTCTCTATTTTATAACATAGCTAATTAACTTGAGATTGATGGATTCTGTGCAATACCTGGAGAGTGCATCTTCTGATTGGCTTGAAACTTTCAGTCATAATATGTTTTTCTGAAAGGAATTTTCCCTTGATTTTTGGTTGGGTAAGTTTTAATGTGTCGATTCACTGAGTAATTGTTCCCCTGAAATAACAGTAGAACGTCTCTTCTGATCACAGATGTGTCAGTGGAGATAAATGGTATAAAATACCGACACGATGGAAAAATAAACACAAATGCAGTATAATGCGATCCTTTATTGACAACGTTTCGCCCACACAGTGAGCTTTATCAAGTCACATGAGTATATATAGTGTGTAGAGTCAGGCCAAAAATAGGTGAGCACGCACACACACACAAAGGATGTTTCAGACATGGGTCACAGCAACAAGGTCACAGCAACAAGGTCACAATTGTAAGCTGAAGACTCAGATGAGTCACAGGGATGTTAGGAAGTATTTCTTCAGTCACAGAGTTGTCAGGAAGTGGAATAGTCTGGAAAGTGATGTAGTGGAGGCAGGATACATACATAGCTTTAAGAAGAGGTATGATAAAGCTCATGAAGCGGGTAGAGTGACCGAGTAGCGGCCAGTGTTTACTCAGCAGTCAGTGAGGTCACACCCCACCTGTGTTTACTCAGTGGTCAGTGAGGTCACACCCCACCTGTGTTTACTCAGCGGTCAGTGAGGTCACACCCCACCTGTGTTTACTCAGCGGTCAGTGAGGTCACACCCCACCTGTGTTTACTCAGTGGTCAGTGAGGTCACACCCCACCTGTGTTTACTCAGCGGTCAGTGAGGTCACACCCCACCTGTGTTTACTCAGTGGTCAGTGAGGTCACACCCCACCTGTGTTTACTCAGCGGTCAGTGAGGTCACACCCCACCTGTGTTTACTCAGCGGTCAGTGAGGTCACTCCCCACCTGTGTTTACTCAGCGGTCAGTGAGGTCACACCCCACCTGTTTACTCAGCGGTCAGTGAGGTCACACCCCCACCTGTGTTTACCCAGCGGTTAGTGAGGTCACATCCCACCTGTGTTTACTCAGCGGTTAGTGAGGTCACACCCCACCTGTGTTTACTCAACGGTTAGTGAGGTCACACCCCACCTGTGTTTACTCAACGGTTAGTGAGGTCACATCCCACCTGTGTTTACTCAGCTGTCAGTGAGGTCACACCCCACCTGTGTTTACTCAGCGGTTAGTGAGGTCACACCCCACCTGTGTTTACTCAGCGGTTAGTGAGGTCACACCTCACCTGTGTTTACTCAGCGGTTAGTGAGGTCACACCCCACCTGTGTTTACTCAGCGGTTAGTGAGGTCACACCCCACCTGTGTTTACTCAGCGGTTAGTGAGGTCACACTTCGCTTGTTTCAACCTGTACTTTTAGCTCATTTAACTTAAAGAGAGACAGTACCTTAGGGGGAGACCGTGCCCCATAGGGGGGAGGGAATCTTACCATACCCATAGGGGGGAACCTTCAATCTTGATCCAAGGAGATGAAGGTAAAATCTTGATCCAAGGAAGTGGAGGTCTTGATCTGAGGAATTGGTGGATAAAGTAAAGATTCGAAAAATAAATGAATAGTTGGCAACCCTGTAAAACTTGATCCAAGGAAGTGGAGGTTAGTCAAAACTTTTTTGTTTGTAATACCAAATATAGAGAAATTTTAAGGGGTATCCTATAGGGAGAACCTTTACCATACCCCCACACCATTTTGAATGCTTACCCCCATAGGGGAACTCAAATCTTGATCCAAGGAAGTGGAGACTACAAAAAAAAATAATTGAAAATCGAGGTAAAATCTTGATCCAAGGAGATGGAGGTAAAATCTTGATCCGAGGAGATGGTGGGTGACTCAAAATCTTCCCATATATCGAAAAATAAAATATTGTCAACATTCTCGAAAAAGAATAAATCTGGCAATTCTGTAAAACTTGATCCAAGGAAGTGAAGCATTGAAAAAATTAGTGAAAATTTATTAACATTCTCGAAAAGTGGGTAAAATTGGTCCTTAAAGGATAGGAGGGTGAAGTCAAGGGAACCTTCAAAAAATTATGAAATTAAAAAATTCGAATATTAAAAAAAAAAATCGAGGAGTGGGGGCGATCCGGAGAACGCAGCAGAAGGCGCAGCAGGAGGTGGCTCGGGCGGGAGGGCGCGGGCGAGCGGGCGCGGGGCAGGGCGGGGCGGCTCAGGGGGCTCGGAGGCGGGCGCGGAAGGGCACAGGCGCGCGGGAGGAGACCCAACAGGAAAAGGAGACCGCTCAGGGAGAGACCGTACAGAAGGAGACCATACAGAAGAAACCCCTCTGGAGTGAACCATACAAAAGAAAAGACCACTACTCCCTCATGTCATTTGTTGCACAAGGACAGAGTATCAGTCCTGTGATATACCTGTGATCGGTTTTAAGAGCTGAGTTTTACACCTGAACATTTAGACAAGAGAACGCTATGGTTCACACACACAACTTTCTGTGTCGTAACCATGTCTCCTGTGACTCTTCCCTAGCATACGAGATACAGCCCTTTTATTAACACCTCGCAGCCCGGCCTGGAGGCCAGGCTTTTTTCTGTTGATTGCTAGTTCTACCAGACTTTTTGCTGCAGGCGACCCTTTGGCCCACATATCCATCACAGCCTAACTGACTTACCACATGGCGGAGGTAGTGAAACACTTTGTTCCAGCATTCATCTTGATGTTTTCTGTAAACAAGCTGAATGATCTTCAACCACAGATGATAACACGTGTTCTCTTACTGTAACCCTGTTTTTTTTCACTGGGTCTCTATTGCAATTCCTCCTAAGTCTCTTACTCCAGTAAGATTTTATGGTAATGTGAAGATCTGGGAGAAGGCACTCGAGTATTTTCCATGTACGGTATACAATATACCTTTTCTTCGATTCGGAGTGCTAATTCCAAGTACTCCGAGGCGTGCCCAGTAGTCTAAATGCTTTAGTGACTATGAGAGAAGAAAACCAACCCTGTACGTTTTCCATGTTTCCCTTCAAGTCAGGATATATCTATCCTGACTTGAACAATGCCATAAATGCCAAATAATATTCTAAACGAGAGATTCGCACAGTCATTTGAACAATATCATCACTGGTACTACAAAAGTACATACAATAGCATAGTGTAATGTACTACATAAGTACATACAATACCAGTGTAGTGTACTATACAAGCACATTCAATACCACAGTGTGGTGTGCTACACAAGCACATACAATACCACAATGGTGTGCTACACAAGCACATACAATACCACAATGGTGTGCAACAACATCAATACAATGGTGTTCCCAAATACACAATACAATGGTGTGCAACACAAGTACATTCAATACCACAATGGTGTGCTACACAAGTACATACAATACCACAGTGGTGTGCTACACAAGCACATACAATACCACAATGGTGTGCTACACAAGCACATACAATACCACAATGGTGTGCAACACAAGCACATACAATACCACAATGGTGTGCTACACAAGCACATACAATACCACAATGGTGTGCTACACAAGCACATACAATACCACAATGGTGTGCAACACAAGCACATACAATACCACAGTGTAGTGTACTACACAAGCACATACAATACCACAATGTAGTGTAGTGTACTCTTGAACATTATTGCAGACTGTGTTGTGCACTCTAGTCCTTCACTTCATGATAATCACAACACACCCTCCCCCTTGTTATGCATACAAACATGTTCATCAGCTACATAAACATACTCCCTGACACTTTTTTGTCATGTATAAAAACACTCGTCCGCTTGTTTGTTAGGAACACACACACACACACAACTATGAGCGGGGCCAGGAGCTATGAATCGACCCCTGCAACCACAACTAGGTGAGTACACACACACACACATACACAAAGACTGCAAAACTCAATTAAAAGGATCTTGGGGGTGAGCATCATACCGAGCACATCTCCTGAGGCGCACATCAACCAAATAACTGCTGTAGCATACGGGCGCCTGGCAAACCTGAGATAGTATGTCGACATCTAAGTGAGGAGTCATTCACGACACTGTACACAGTGTACGTCATACCCATATTAGAGTATGCAGCACCAGTATGGAACCCACACGTGGTCAAACACGTCAAGAAATTAGAGAAAGTGCAAAAGTTAGCAACAAGACTAGTCCCGGAGCTGAAGGGTTTGCCCTACAAAGAAAGGTTAAGGGAACTCAACCTTACAACACTGGAAGACAGAAGAGATAAAGGAGACATGATAACAACATATAAAATACTGAGAGGAATTGACAGGGTGGACAAAGACACAATGTTTCAGAGATGTGACACAGCAACAAGGGGTCACAACTAAAAGTTAAAAACTCAGATGAGTCATAATGATGTTAGGAAGTATTTCTTCAGCCACAGAATTGTCAAGAAGTGAAACAATCTGGAGAGTGATGTAGTGAAGGCAGGATCCATACATAGCTTTAACAAGAGGTATGATAAAGCCCATGGAGCAGGGAGAGAGTGGACCTAGTAGCGACCAGTAAAGAGGCGGGGCCAGAAGCTATGACTTGATCCCTGCAACCACACTTAGGTGAGCACACACACACACATAGATGAGTACACACACACACATAGATGAGTACACAAACACATACACACACATTCGCAATGCAAATAACAGGCCAAATGTCTGTCCACAAGTGCTTTTGACAACTGATAACTAACACACACACGCATGCACGCACGCGCGCACACACACGCATGCACGCACGCGCGCACACACACGCATGCACGCACGCGCGCGCACACACGCATGCACGCACGCGCGCACACACACGCATGCACGCACGCGCGCACACACACGCATGCACGCACGCGCACACACACCGGATAACATCTCTCAATGGGTCCTGAGAGAGGGAGCAGAGGCGCTATGTGTACCCCTAACAACAATATTCAACACATCTATCGAAACAGGGCGAATACCTGAGGTATGGAAGACAGCAAATGTGTCCCAATTTTTAAAAAAGGAGACAGACACGAAGCATTAAACTACAAACCAGTGTCACTGACATGTATAGTATGCAAAGTCATGGAGAAAATTATCAGGAAAAGAGTGGTGGAACACCTAGAAAGGAATGAGCTTATCAACGACAGCCAGCACGGTTTCAGGGACGGGAAATCCTGTGTCACAAACCTACTGGAGTTCTATGACAGGGTGACAGCAGTAAGACAAGAGAGAGAGTGGGGTGGGTAGATTGTGTTTTCTTGGACTGTAAGAAGGCGTTTGACACAGTTCCACACAAGAGATTAGTGCAAAAGCTGGAGGACCTGGGAAGGATAACAGGGAAGGCACTACAATGGATCAGGGAATACCTGTAAAGAAAACAACAGCGAGTCATGGTACGTGGCGAGGTGTCAGAGTGGGCGGCTGTGACGAGTGGGGTTCCACAGGGGTCTGTCCAAGGATCGGTGCTTTTTCTGGTATTTGTGAATGACATGACGGAAGGAATAGACTCCGAAGTGTCCCTGTTTGCAGATGATGTGAAGATGAGAAGAATCCAATCGGACGAGGACCAGGCAGAACTACAAAGGGATCTGGACAGGCTGCAGGCCTGGTCCAGCAACTGGCTTCTGGAGTTCAATCCCAACAAGTGCAAAGTCATGAAGATTG
The DNA here is from genome assembly GCA_009830355.1 of Cherax destructor. Lineage (NCBI taxonomy): Eukaryota > Metazoa > Arthropoda > Malacostraca > Decapoda > Parastacidae > Cherax > Cherax destructor. The sequence continues at coordinate 155,873 of WNWK01002397.1, forward strand.
GGGAAGGGCGAAGACCGCAGACGGAGTACAGTCTAGGGGGGGCAGAGACTACAAACCTCAATCAAGGAAAAAGATCTTGGGTTGAGTATAACAACGGGCACATCTCCTGAGGCGCACATCAGCCAAATAACTGCTGCAGCATACGGGCGCCTAGCAAACCTTAGAACAGCATTCGACATCTTAATAAGGAATTGTTCAGGACCCTGTACACCCAGGGAGTACAGGGGTATATTGGAGTATGCAGCATCAGTTTGGAACCCACATCTAGCCAAGCACGTAAGCAATAAGACTAGTCCCGGAGCTAAGGGGTATGTCCTACGAGGAGAGGTTAAGGGAAATCGACCTGACGACACTGGAGGACAGGAGAGATAGGGAGGACATGATAACGACATATAAAATACTGAGAGGAATCGACAAGGTGGACAGAGACAGAATGTTCCAGAGATGGGACACAACATCAAGGGGTCACAGTTGGAAGTTGAAGACTCATATGAATCACAGATATGTTAGGAAGTATTTCTTCAGTCACAGAGTAGTCAGGAAGTGTAATAGTTTGGGAAGCGATGTAGTGGAGGCAGGATCTATACATAGCTTTAAGAAGAGGTATGATAAAGCTCATTGAGCAGGAAGAGTGACCCAGTAGCGGCCAGTGAAAAGGCGGGGCCAGGAGCTGTGACTCGACCCCTGCAACCACAACTAGGTGAGTGTACTCTCTCTCTCTCTCTCCTTCCTCACCCAGTGTGTACCCACCACGCTTGTTATGCACAAACTCACCATTCCTCCATGACCTGTACAGAAACACACCCACCCTGGTTATGCATACACACACTTCCCTTTTGCAGTGCACGCACGCGCACACACAAAAGCACACCCTTTTCCATGTATGTCACACACACATTCACATCACCACAGGCCAAGTGTCTATCAACAATTGCCTTTGATAAATGGTAACTAAAACACATACACACGATTCTGTGGAGGCAGGATCCATACATAGCTTTAAGAAGAGATGCGATGAAGTTCATGGAGCAAGGAGAGATTGGACCTAGTAACAACCAGCAGAGACGGGGCCAGGAGCTGTGAATCATCCGCTGCAACCACAAGTAGGTAAGTACAAATAGGTTAGTCCAGGTGATGTCAGGAACTGTGTCTCGAAACCCACAAGCACATCCCGGTGAGTACACACATGTTCAATTAAAGAAATTGTCTCACAAATCTATTAGAGCTCTATGACAATGTAACCGATATTAAGTAGGAAAGCGGGATGGGTGGTTCGCTTTTTCTAGGACTGCCGGAAGGCATTCGACACTAATAATCCAAACGTTAATTTATGAGTGGAAGAAACAGGCTGGTAAAGCAGCAAATAAACCGGAATGGATCAAGAAGTACGTAAAGTAAAGAAGACAGAGTGTTGGTTTGGGATAAAGTGTCTGATTGCAAGACAGTGACGAGTGGGGTGCTACAAGAATTAGCACTAGGACCAGACGGTTCCTGACATACCAGTGATAATTGAGTCATATATATCACTGTTTTCGGGTGATGTAAATTTACCAAGACGTATGCGAACGAGGGTCAGACAAGTTGCTACTGGAATTAACAGCCAGCAAGTGTTGAGTTACGAACATAAGAAATGGGGAGAGAAAACCAGATACTGCGCACAGCTTAGAAGAAAAAAAAAAAAAGAGGATGAAGGTCACACCTAAGTAGAAGGATATAAAAAAAAGAACATCTTGCTGAGCATATCACCAGAGAATCACATCAAGAGGATATTGTCGGCAATATGGGGAGACCTATATACATGACATGTTGTGGGGTACGCAGCACCAGTGTGGATATCACACCTGATCAAACACGTTCAGTAGAGAAAAAACTCTTAGAGCTTTGTGACCAGAAGAGTTCCCAAAAAGACTAAAGGGATTGAAGGAGATCAAACCGGAAGGCCAGAGGACCAGAGGCGACATGATCAGAACGTGATCATGACAGCGAGGATAACTAGAGCCTATTTGAAAAGTGAAGAGCAGAGACAAGGGCACATAAATGGAAGATAAAAACGATACTGTCCCATAAAGGTATCGACAAATTCTTCTGTAGTTTGAGGGTGATTAGGAAGTGGAATTATTTGGGGGAAGACGTGGTGGGGGCGGAGTCAATAAGTAGTTTTAGGTACTGGTTTTATGGGGGGTACAAGAGGCTAGGAACATTAAACCGGTCATTAATAAACAGGCGGAAACAAGAGCTGTGAATCGACCCCCGCAACCAGAACTAGGTGAGTGCACATTTTCATTTTCGTGCAGACACACACACACACACACACACACACACACACACACACACACAGGTAGCGCTAAACTACAGACCAGTATCACTGACTTATGTAAAGTCATGGAAAAGATGATCAGGAGAAGAGTGGTGGATCACAGTGAAAGGATTGGGCTCATACATGACAATCAGCATGGCTTCAGAGATGGGAAATCCTGTGTCACAAATCTACTTGAGTTTTACGATAAGGTAACAGAAGACAGGAGAGAGAGGGATGGGTAGACTGCATCTTTTTGGACTGCAAGAAGGCTTTTGACAGTATTACACAAGAGACTGGTACAAAAATTTGAGAAGCAGGCAGGAATAGTAGGAAAACTACTGCAATGGATCAGGGAATACCTGACAGGAAGAAAACAACGAGTGTTGGTACGTGATGAAGTGTCAGAGTGGGCGTATGTGTCGAGTTGGGTTCAGCAAGGGTCAGTCCTAGGTCCGGTGCTGTTTCTTGTATACGTGAATGACATGGTGGAAGAAATAGATTCAGAAACTGATGAGACTACAAGCGGGCGAGGATCAGCTAAAATTACAAGGGGATCTGGACAGACTATAAGTCTGGTCCGACAAATGGCTCCTGAAGTTTAACCCCAGTAAGTACAAAGTCATGAAGATTGGGGAAGGACAAAGAAGACAGCAGACGGAGTACAGGTTAGAGGATCAAAGGCTGCAAACGTCACTTAAAGAAAAGGATCTTGGGGTAAGCATTATAACGAACATGTCTCTTGAGGCACACATCAATCAAATAACTGCTGCAGCATATGGGCGCTTGGCAAACCTGGGAATAGCATTTCGACATCTGAGTAAGGAATCATCACGACATTGTACACCGTGTACGTCAGGCCCATACTGGAGTATGCAGCACCAGTATAGAACCCACACTTGGTCAAACACGTCAAGAAATTGAAGAAAGTGCAAAAGTTTGCAACAAGATTAGTCCTGGAACTTAAGGGTATGTCTTACGATGAGAGATTAAGGAAACTCAACCTGATGACACTAGATGATAGGAGGAATAGGGGGACATGATAACGACGTATAAAATGCTGAGAGGAATTGACAAGGTGGACAGGGCTCGAATGTGGTGGCAAATTCCATACATAGCTTTAAGAAGAGGTATGATAAAGCTCATGAGCAGGGAGTGACTTAGTATCGACCAGTGAAGAGGCGGGGCCAGGAGATATGACTCGACTCTTGCAACCACATATAGGTGAGTACACACACACACACACACACAGGCCACGTGTCTGTCGACAAGTTCTTTTGACAACTAGTCATACACACACACACACACACACACACACACACCTGATATGCATAGTTAGAATCAACAGTCACAGTCATGTGTGTTTACTCTCCTTACTAATTTTTTTTTTATCCACAAAGCTCAATACTTCCCCATTCCTCCCTCTGTTAGATGTCTGGTCTTCTACCAGTCACTCCCGCCTACACTACTCTGCCCTACACCAGCATCGTGGTTAGTTACAGTGTTGGTAGAGAATGCATGACTTGAGCATCTTGGTTTAGACTAAGGGTGGAATGAAGCACAATAGAAGGGTCTCCTGTCCTCTCTTCTTTCCTATTCATTTCCCTATGCTTTCCTCACATCTTCCCTCTAAGATAAATAAAAATAAAAATACCGTGGGTGAAACTATTCACAACTAAAAGGAATTGAACACAAAACTAGACGTTTTGGTTCATCTTGTTAATTCTCAACTTGATAATGGTCCACGACGGAACGAAATATAGTCTAACAACATTTCCAAATTATCAATTACTTGTCAAATAAAATCCAGCACAAACACATAAAAACATCCTTGACAAGCAGACTATACCTCCTGCCCTTGGTGCAAAAAACCCATCCACCCCCATCCCTCCAAACCAGCCTCTCAAACACTTGCTTATAAATACGTACCATGCAAGCATGCAAGCGCTCAAGCACTCGCTTATAAATCCGTACCATGCAAGCACTCATCTGGTGTACACAGACAGGTTATGTGGGTGTTCTCGCTGACGTACGCTTCAGGCATATTAAGAGCCGGAGTCCCTGCAAACCAACTAACTGGTCTGGACGTGAAGGGTGCTTTGTTAGACCAGGCCAGTCACAAGAGAGCGAGAGAGAGAGAGAGAGAGAGAAGAGAGAGAGAGAGAGAGAGAGAGAGAGAGAGAGAGAGAGAGAGAGAGAGAGAGAGAATGAATTTGTAAAGACAAAAAGCGTCAGGGACCTGGGGAGACCAAGAGAAAAAAATCATTGCAGACAGACGGCTAGGGACAGAGAGAGACCAGCGGATCTGGTCATAAAGGCAGACCAGACCACACAGACAGACCAGAACGGGCAGAAGGCAGAGCAGGGCAAACAGGCAGACAAGGACAAAGATATGGGCAGACTAGAACAGACAGAGAGGAAGGCAGACCAGGACAAACATTTACTACTTAAATACACAAAACATCAGTCTACATTAATTGTTAATTGTATTGTCAGTATTGTAGCCCAACAGATAGGCCTTAAACCCAAGAGATAGGCATTAAATCCCAAAACATACCAACTGAACCTAAGGGGGTAGACAGTACACTCAAGACATACACACTAATCCAAAGAGGTAGGCATTAAACCCAAGAGATACCCACTAAACCCACAAGATATCCACTAAACACAAGAGGCAGACACCAAAATCGGGAAGTAAACATTATAAAATAGCTTTAATGCAATAATATATTAGAAATATAATATGATATAATCACAGCCACGTAACATTTAATCCAACATGATACTGAACCACAAACGGTAGTATTTTTAGGAAATAATTTTTTCCATTAAAATTAATATTTTTTTTATTAAAAGAAAAAACATTATTTGATGGTAAAAGTGCCCAATTTTACAGATTTTAATGAACATTTCATATTTAATCCAAGAACAATTAATCTCGCTCTGCGTTACAACTGCAGCATTAAACAAGTTTTAGATAATTTGAAAACAAAACTTGCCGAAAATCCGAAAGTGTTCTTGGATAACCCACAAGTCCATCAGACAAAGGCAAAAACTGCGCAGATGACCACACACCTGACAACGTAGTCCACCAACCACGAGCACACACAGTGCTAATGATGGGGTAGTGACGGATCAAGAGCAGGGGACGGGAAGGAGTGTGAAAGATAGGGAAGGAGATATCAGGAAAGAGGAATGAGAGGGAAAGGTAGAAAAGAGCACAGGGAGGGGAAAGGTGGAAGAAATATAAACACAATAAATTTTAAAAGTCTAATGAATAGAAAAATGTCTGCAGTATGATCATCATGATCTGCCTGACTCCTTGGTTCGAATCCCTCTGATCACCAGATACTTGGGGTTTACCTTCCCGACCACGATGCCACTGCCTCTACTCAGCCTCTTCCTGAGAGATACCTGATGATCTTTTCTACAACCTCATTGTCTTAAGTATTTCGTCTTCTTTAGTGTCTTAATCTTCCTCTTTCCTCCTATCCAGTGTCCTTCCTTTCCTGTTATTATTTACCTAATAAGGATTTTTCAGTTCCTGCCTTTATGCTTTCTAAGCTAAGAGCTGTTATCCTATATCAACTCTTTTTAAAGCTATGTCCTGACACTATTTTTAGGATAGATCATAAATAAATGTGAATGTTATTATTTAACAACATAAATAAAGGAAACAAAATGAAGCTGGAGATAACAATGGGCCAGAGATTTGCTTTGATCAACTGACCTTATTCATCTATGTACAATGTCCATATTTTCCGAAAGTCAATTCAAAACATGAGTCATTCAAATAAAGTTTGATTGCTGGTGAAGTGATGTTCATGAGAGAAAACAACTAGAGTGAAACTGCTGACGCCTGCCTGTCGTGTGGTGTAACAGCTGTCTTCTGAATGTCCAAAAAATTGAGGAAAGTTGCGGGGCACCTTGGGAATAATGTCCTGTACATGCTAGTAAGGCCACAGACATCTCCCCAGCCTTAAAGCCTTGGCTAAAATGGTAAGTCCAACAAGATTTGGTCGACACTAAAGAGAAGATTCAAGTGGTCCTCTATTTTCAGAAAGTGGAGATGGGCTGGGAAGGCAGGCAGGCAGTCCAATACAGTGGTGCATAGTATGCACCACTGTATTGCATACTCTCAACTCGAGTGAACTTCTACCTCAAGCAGGAAATATGCCGCCGCACTTACCTACCTTGCTTCCTAGCCATCCCGTCACATTCCCATTATATTTCACATCCATTCCTTGTCCATTTTCATCCCTTCCCCTTTCCTGATCAATTGCCATCTTCTCCCCATTCTGATTCGTTCCCATCCTCTCTTCATTCGTGATCCGCTTCTATCCTCTTCTCATTCCCATCTTTTACCACTCCTCCCACTCTCCTTTCTCCACTTTCCTCGTCTCCCCAAGTCAGCAGTAAAATAGTTGGCCAAGGCCAGCTGGGAATACACTTAAGGATTACTCAATTCCAAGAGGTCTCATGGCCCCAGTGGACCATTGTGGAGAAGACGCCAACGCCAGCGCTTTCTGGCTCCCATAAATCTGCCCTCCATCATGGCGCCAATGTAGAACCTGAGCAGTGAGGCTGTGGATCAAGTGTGGATCAGTGCTGGATGTGTACCAGCAGCGATGATCAGCAGCGTGGAAACTTGCTTGGACTAAGCGGAACGTGTAATTTAAGTTTAGTTTGCGTGAAGCGCTAAACCTGTGTGAGTCATTCTGCGCAGAGTTGAGGAGGCTCGATCCTCCGTCGTCTGTTAGTGATATAAACACACTACCTAACAGAACTCGAGGAACTCGTCAAACATGTATGATATTAGTCATGAGGAGGTGTGTGTACTATTATATACTGATGCACGTCTACCATGAGTGTCAACCATATATGTTAATTGTCCAGGGATCATCGTGCCGGTCTCAGGCCAGGACCTCCTAAATTATTAAAGCTTCACACGAATAAAAACTATTAAAAACACACATGAGAGTAAAAATTAAGTGTACACTGGTTTTAAGTAGAGGTTTCAAGCATTTACCTTCCATTTTAATGAGACAGAAAGAAAAACAGAAATCCATCCAGAGTGCAAAAACGTTTGACAGAGTAGCAGGATGGCTTTCATAAACCTACACCGCAAATCTTTCAAATAGTCTCTCACAACTTTTGTGTGAGCAATCCTTGAGGACGCAGCACCAGTAAGGAACCAGCGTTCAGTCAAACAAATACAGGATGCAGATAACATTCAGAGACATGCCTCCAAACTCGTAAGGGAACTATGAGACAAGACCTATCAGGAACGACTGCTATATACATTACGCCACTGGAGGAGCACGGAACAAAAGAAGACATGATCAAGATAAACAAAATACTTCGGGGCCATAACCAGGCTAGATGAAGAAAGACTGTTTTATATGGAAGAGTCAAGAGCGAGGGAACACACAGAGAAGCTATACATTTATGTGAGTCATATATACATTAGAAAGTATTTTTCGCAAGGTAAGAGCAATAAAGAGGCAGGAGTTAAGTCTCTATATAGCTGGCCCCAAACATGGAACCAAATGTAAACACGACCTAGCAATATCACGCTAGTTGAATAAAAGATAGTCCTTAACCCCTACAACCCCCCCAACACTCGCACACACACACACACACACACACACACACACACACACACACACACACACACACACACACACACATATATATATATACAGGCCAAGTGTATATCGAGAAAGAGACAGATATATTGAGAGTAAATGAACGTACAGCAATTACACAGGGATGAGAAAGCTTCTGAATAAAATACAATGAAAAAAAACTGAAGGAAAGGCAGTACATAAGATAACAGATTACTCAAGTTATACCAGGAAGCCAAAAACAGATATGTAACGGTAAAGAAGGGAATACATGCATCCATGGCGTAGAAAAAAACGGAACAAGGCCAAAGCTTGGAGTAAAAATGAATGGAAAACATACAGGAGGAGGACATTTAAATAGAACTAAGGATAAAAAGGAGCATAAAGGATAAAAAGAGTATCAGAAAGACGACTGGAAAACGACATATCAACAAAGGTGTTAAAAACAGAACCTAAGCTGCTGTGTAGCCACATACGACTGAAAATGACCTTAAGATATCATGTAATAAGACTCAAGAAAGAGGGAGCTGAAGTAACAAAGAATGACAGACAGGCATGTAAAGTCGTGAGAACAAAGTCTTTACTGAAGAATTAGTAGAAATACCAGGAGTGGGAAAAAAGCAACAGCAATGAAGATTTGAAAAGATTTTAGCAATAAAGGAAAAGTGAAAGAACCACAGAATGTGGATGCGACAAACTCAACAGAATGAAACATACTATCAACTTGGAAATTAAGAGATGGAACAGAGGAACTGTGTATATGAATATATTTGGTGAGGTAAAGATACTTCTTCGAAGGTGAGCCTTAGCTTTATTGGGTAATGGTACAGGCAGTGTGTTGTAATGTCAGCCTAGCCAGGCCTACCGGCCTGACGAGACAAAGAGTGAGAGGCTAGTCTTGATGGTCCTATGTCTGATGCCAGAGTAAGGCAGATGTAGCGACTCGCCCATCCAGCTATAATAATATATCTTTATTTACTACAAGTACATGTACAAGGTATACAGGTAATAATATAGACGTGATTTGGTTGGTAACTTGCTGTATTGATGGTAAAATATATGGGAGTACCAGAGCCGTAGCAGCCTGACCTGTCTCTCTGCTCTCTCAACTATAACTGACTCTGGAGGGGCCTGAGAGGCATTCGTATTCGAAGACTGACCTTTTGACACTGCTTAATTAATCAGAAAAGGCTGGTAACGGCCAATGATCACGTGCAAAGCTCGTGACTCACTAACGGTTATATGCTACTAATACTATCACTGAACTGCTAGTGACACTTGAATCCCATGCCCATGCTGGGTCACCCTCAGTAGTTCAAGACAGGTTAGTAGAGGAGACAGGTCAGACCTGGCACTCTCTCTTATTTACCATTAATATAAATTACCATGCCATCCATCATGAGTGTTTGTTCTCCAAATCCATCAACCGAACTCCCACAACAATTGGCAGTTGCGTAATTTTAAAGATTACTGATTTATGGAGATAAACTTCTACCAAGCCAGACTGACATTGTGTGACCAACATTGTGTGACCGCGTGTGGAGAGGCCTACAGAGAGACGAAGCTATCTACAGCCAAACCAGCATCTTCCTGCCTGTCTACACACATCCATGGTTAGTTTTTTGTGTCTTATTCTGCTTATTTGCTCAACCTTCGAGGAGTAGATCCGAGTTTTGCAAAATTAGCAAGAAGTCTAGAGGACATACAGTTAATACAAACTAGAGGCTACAGGCGTATGGCTCTGGGCTGATTCTATACAATGTCAAAGTACACAACAGTAGAACATTATAACTATACATAAGGATGTTATTGTAATGGATCTTATTGTAATGGATGTTATGTCGGGATGCCATAAGTTAGCGTTGCCGAGCTGTCAGTAGTACTGTGAATGTGTAGTATTTCAGTTATAACCGTTACAATCCGTTACGTGACTCACTGCATGTGACGTCACGAGCTCCTTGAATCCCATGCCTGCGTTGGGTCACCCTCAGTAGTTCAAGATGGGTTAGTAGGTTAGTAGAGGAGACAGGTCAGGCCTGGCGCTCTCCCTTATTTACCATTAATGTAAGTTACCAAGCCATCCATCGTGTGTGTTTGTTCTCCAAATCCATCAACCGAACCCCCACGACAATGCGACCCACACCAGTCGACTAACACCCAGGTACCGATTTTACTGATGGGTGAACATAGACAACCGGTGTAATCGAATCGAACCCGGACCCTTGCCGTGTGAAGCGAGAGCTTTTTACCACCAGGCCACAGATGGCAGCACGAGGCCTAGTGGCATGAGCGCGAAATACAAATCCTAACAATGAACACATGTTTGACCCGTTAGCAAAAATATACAAGAAATCAATGTAAACAGGGCACTTAACACAGCAAGAAAACTGGAGCTAAAATGAAGAGTGCAACGGGTTAATTACATAGCGAAGGGGAGAATGCTACATGTAGGTTACCTGTAGTCGCTTTCCAAGGTCACCTTCCCCGCGGTCAGACCTCCTGGTTGCTGGTCTGATCAATCAGGCTGTTGGCACCCGCCGCTCGCAGTCCAACGTAAGCACCACAGCCCGGCTGATAAGAAACTGATTTGAGGAATATGTCAGGTTTCCTCATGAAGACTGACAGGAGTTTGTTGGTAATGACCTTAAGCATGAAGGGAGGGTGTTAAAGAGTCGTGGTCCCTTTACACTTCTTGAGCTGAGGAGATGGTTAAGGGAAGAGATATGCGGTAAAGGTGGAGGTAGGTAAAGATGGGTAGAGGTGGAGGTGGGTAGGGTGGAGGGGAATGGAAAGGAGGGGTGGGTTGAAATAGAATGAGAAGGAAGACGGGGAGACAATAGAGGGATAAGATAAGATAAGATTTTCTTCGGATTTTTAACCCCCGGAGGGGGAGTGGGAAGAGGGACAGAGGGGTAGTGGGAAGAGGGACAGAGGGGTAGTGGGAAGAGGGATAGAGGGGGGGAAAGAGAAAAGGAGGAGAGGTTAGGGATAGTAAGTTTAAACGGCTGTCAAATGTTATTTTGGTTGTCAAGTGTTGTGTTGGTTGTCAAGTGATGTGTTTATTGTAAGTGTTGTGATGTTGTCAAGTGTTGTGTTTGTTGTCAAGTGTTGTGATGGTTGTCAAGTGTTGCGTTGGTTGTCAAGTGTTGTGTTGATTGTCAAATGTTGTGTTGGTTGTCAAGTGTTGTGTTGGTTGTCAAGTGTTGTGTTGGTTGTCAAGTGTTGTGTTGGTTGTCAAGTGTTGTGTTGGTTGTCAATGTTGTGTTGATTGTCAAGTGTTGTTGGTGTCAAGTGTTGTGTTGGTTGTCAAGTGTTGTGTTGGTTGTCAAGTGTTGTGTTGGTTGTCAAGTGTTGTGTTGGTTGTCAAGTGTTGTGTTGGTTGTCAAGTGTTGTGTTGGTTGTCAAGTGTTGTGTTGGTTGTCAAGTGTTGTGTTGGTTGTCAAGTGTTGTGTTGGTTGTCAAGTGTTGTGTTGGTTGTCAAGTGTTGTGTTGGTTGTCAAGTGTTGTGCTGGTTGTCAAGTGTTGTGTTGGTTGTCAAGTGTTGTGTTGGTTGTCAAGTGTTGTGTTGGTTGTCAAGTGTTGTGTTGGTTGTCAAGTATTGTGTTGGTTGTCAAGTATTGTGTTGGTTGTCAAGTATTGTGTTGGTTGTCAAGCATTGTGTTGGTTGTCAAGTGTTGTGTTGGTTGTCCATGTGTCTGTGTTGGTTGTCAAGTGTTGTGTTGGTTGTAAATGTATTCTGTTGGTTGTCAAGTGTTGTGATGGTTGTCAAGCATTGTGTTGGTTGTCAAGTGTTGTGCTGGTTGTCAAATGTTGTGTTGGTTGTCAAGTGTTGTGATGGTTGTCAAGTGTTGTGTTGGTTGTCAAGTATTGTGTTGGTTGTCAAGTGTTGTGATGGTTGTCAAGTGTTGTGTTGGTTGTCATGTATTCTGTTGGTTGTCAAGTGTTGTGATGGTTGTCAAGTGTTGTGTTGGTTGTCAAGTGTTGTGTTGGTTGTCAAGTGTTGTGTTGGTTGTCAAGTATTGTGTTGGTTGTCAAGTGTTGTGTTGGTTGTCAAGTGTTGTGTTGGTTGTCATGTATTCTGTTGGTTGTCAAGTGTTGTGATGGTTGTCAAGCATTGTGTTGGTTGTCAAGTGTTGTGATAGTTGTCAAGTGTTGTGTTGGTTGTCAAGTGTTGTGTTGGTTGTCAAGTATTGTGTTGGTTGTCAAGTGTTGTGATAGTTGTCAAGTGTTGTGATAGTTGTCAAGTGTTGTGATAGTTGTCAAGTGTTGTGATAGTTGTCAAGTGTTGTGTTGGTTGTCAAGTGTTGTGTTGGTTGTCAAGTGTTGTGCTGGTTGGACCATGCACTTTGTTCTACCGTAATGATGGTCCGGCGGCCACCACACCCAGGAATGTGTGCCCCCCAAACCTCCCTGTCACCCCCTCCATCTCCCCCACCTGCATCACACTTCCTTCCTCACACCCACTCCTACTCCTCCCCCACCCATCCTCTTCCTCCTCTCCCACCTACCTTTTCAGCCTCTGTTTCCCCCTCCTCCTTCTCTCATTCCCTCCTATCCATCTTTCTCGCCACCCCTCACCTTTCCCTCTCCCTCTCTTCTCAATCTTCCTCTTTATATTCTCTCTGTTTCTCCTCCTCATGCTCCCCTTCTACTCTTCTTGCTCGCCCTCTTCCCTTCCCTCTTTGTAAGTTTATTTAAGTACAGGTACACATAAATACAGTTACATAAATTATCATACATAGCAGCATATGTGTAGATTACCCAGGATAACCCAAAAAAGTCATAGTGACTTATTGCCACTGGGGGTCCTGATGCCTCTGCTACTCACATTACTATTATTACTGCTTGTGTTACTACTGTTTCTACAGCATCTGTTACTAATATTACTGCTACTACTCTGGTACTAGAGGTTAACAAATAAGCAGTAGTGATATGGAGTGAGTGCTGGCCAAGCTGCCAGTGATGGCCATATACTCAAAACTACCACAATACCATACCTCCCTGGCTACTGTAATTATCATAGGGAAGCGCTAAACTCGTGAGGGGTCAAACAGCGCCCGGGAAATGAGAAGCAATCGGATTCGATCCAAAGAAGAGCGAATGCAATTCCTTGGATCAAGAGCCTCTTGCCAGGAAGGGGTTGGCTAGAATGAAGAGTCCTGTTGCCCTCTCTCTGTGGGAAGACATCCGAAGTGTGTTTTCGGGGGTGAACGACCCCCCCCCCCCGGGGCTGGGTTCCAGACCAGGCATTCTTGTGTTTTGTACTTCACTGCCAGAGCAGAGTTAGTTGAAGCAAGATACAGCTTCACCTAGTCTGCTTACTACATTCCTATGACATTTAAATTCATTATTTATCTCAATATCATTTAAAATTCTTGACACACAAAAATCAATGTTATATTAACCTTCTTTCTCAACACATTATTTGGATAATTTATAAGCCTCATAATTTAGGAAGCAATGTGATATTTAATCCAAAAAGTAATATGAATTTCGTTTCTCTCTCTCTCTCTCTGATTTTTAAGAAGCATTAATAGCTGGTTTCTCTAAGGAGTATACTGTTAGTCATTATGCGAGTCAAGTGTATGTAGCGATGACGCAGTCACTAATGATTCAAAGAGTCAGTCAGACTCACTGTCATGACGTTGGTACCGTTAGAAAGAGAACACTTCGTCAATTCTCAGACCCAACTCTACATGGATCCTAAAGGAAAATAAACACTAATAGATGCACTCAGACCATTTTACTGAAGATGTTTCGGTTCTGGGAATGAAACGTCTTCAACAAAGGTGTCCTAAGTGCATGTATTAGTGTCTGTTTCCGTCTAGTTCTCGGCCTTCATTTCATTTTTTCTACGATCGTCATAAAACACGTGCAAGTGACAACATGAGCTGAGGCAGACTGGCGACTGGACTTTGTTTACAATCCAACAGTGTATATAATTTATGATACGAACTTAGGAACAATCAGACAAGGAACCTAGTAACAATCAGACAAGAAACCTAATAACAATCAGACAAGGAACCTAGTAACAATCAGACATGAAACCTAGTAACAATCAGACAAGGAACGTAGTAACAATCAGACGAAGAACCTGGTAACAATCAGACTAGGAACCTAGTAACAATCAGACAAGGAATGTAGTAACAATCAGACAAGGAACCTAGTAACAATCAGACAAGAAACCTAGTAACAATCAGACGAGGAACCTAGTAACAATCAGACAAGGAATGTAGTAACAATCAGACAAAGAACGTAGTAACAATCAGACAAGGAACGTAGTAACAATCAGACAAGGAACCTGCTAACAATCAGACAAGGCATCTTGTAACAATCAAACAAGGAACCTAGTAGCTGATTTAACCAAGGGACACTGGTGAAAATGTTCTCGCTAAGACTTGGAATAAACCTAACAAATGAAACACAATCTTCCATGGAGGGATAAAAAGGCTCTCATTATCTTTAATGGCAGCTCTTGCATGTTATCACTGCTCGTTGTTATCCATTTGGAGCTGAATATAATTCATGATAACCAAAGAAAGGTGAGCGGCTTGAGCTAATTTGATAGGAATCCACTAAATCTTCTTCTCCACAGTTAACAAGCTTAGTACAACAGGATTTGTATCTGCAGTTAAGACTTATTTTGTGCTATCCTCCACAGGATGGATCTGAGAAGCACAATAAAGTAGCATGTGTTCCACACCGATGTTGACTCCTATACACAAATAACCCGCACATAGGAAAGAGAAACTTATTGTCCAAGTCGGAGCGAGACGTCGTCATAAGCTCCTCTCTCTCATGTGCGGGTTATTTGTGTATTTTTCCATTCACTATATTCTGCCTTTTTGTTCTATGTTGACTCGTATGTATCTGCAGAGAAATGGTGTAAAATGCAGACACGATGGGAAAGAAATAAAGCCCAACGTGCGGAAGAAACGTGGTCAATAAAAGATAACACTGTCTTCCATTGTTAACGTCTTTTTTGTAAGTATTTCTGTTTGCTGCTAGGAAAAGAGGCAACAGCCGCAAGTAAACCATCTGGGAATCAGACCATCTGGGAATAAGGTCACAAAAGTTGGGTTAAATGACTTAAATTAGATTACAAGCACAGTAATGTTCGATGTCACAGCAGAGTGGGATGTCACGGTAGAGTGGGATGTCACAGCAGAGTGGGATGTCACAATAGAGTGGGAAGTCACAGTAGAGTAGGATGTCACAGTAGAGTGGAAAGTCAAAGCAGAGTGGGAAGTCACAGTAGAGTGGGAAGTCACAGCAGAGTGGGAAGTCACAGCAGAGTGGGAAGCCACAGCAGAGTAGGAAGTCACAGGAAAGTGGGAAGTCACAGCAGAGTGGGAAGACACAGTGGAGTGGTAAGTCACAGTAATGTAGAATGGGAATTCGCAATAGAGTGAGAAGTCACAACAGAGTGGGAAGTGACAGTAGAGTGGGAAGTGACAGTAGAGTGGGATGTTAGTTTCCACGATATACTCTACGGAGATCAATCGCCAATTTTCATTCAGAACGGCCATCAATGACCTCACTGGGAACTCAGTGAGGTCAGGATGGAAGAGGAGACATAAAAGAGGTGGGATGGAAGGGGCGGGATAGAAGACGTGGGACAGAAGACGTAGGATGGTAGAGGGATTTAAGAAATGAGCTGAAATAAGAATGGGGAAGGTAGAGAAAAAGAAAAAAATATCATGTAGAACGGAGATGGAAGCTGTAGAATGAAAATCTGGAGATGGCAGCACGGGATAGAGAAGCGTGGCTAGTTAGGTTAGGTTAGTGAAGGATAGTGGTGTGAGACTAGGCAGTGGTGGCCATGATCCCCTAAAGCACCACTAGGTAGATATCAATACCTGCAAAACAACAAAAATACACCAACAACAACATTACCACCAACACCAGCAAACAACACTACTAGCAATACCACCACTAACAGTAACAGCACCATCACCACTAACAGTAACAGCACCATCACCACTACCATAACACCGCCACCATACCATATCACCATACCACATTAGTCACACCCTGACCCCTCATCACTACCACCTGCACCAACAACCACACTACCTCACTGCACTACAACCACACTACCTCACATCACTACAACCATACTACCTCACTGCACTACAACCATACTACCTCACTGCACTACAACCATTCTACCCTACGCACCTCAACTGCCACCATCAACACACAACAACAATGTTACTTGAACTATGGAACCCCAAACAATACTTACATGCCAGAAGAGCAACACCACATCACAACGGCATCAACAAGAGGAGGAGGAGGAGGAGGAAGAAGAAGAAGAAGAGGAGGAGAGGAGGGAGGAAGGACGTAACCTTGAGCTGCCTTGAGTCGAGCTTGCTTATGGCACCACCATCACGAAGCAAGATAGTTTTTCCTCAGTGTTTTCTTAAGTTATCTAACTCGTTTTGAGATCGATTTCCTTACCAGTTTCGTAGTGGCGGTGGTGGGTGATGCGGGCACAGTCCAAGATCACCACCCTCCAGTGGTGATGCAGGGGGACCATGTCACTTGACACCACCTCTCAGTGGTGATGCGGGCCATGCTTCCCACTTGATCACACTCCAGTGTGTGCGGGCCACTGTTCCTTGATCACCACCTCTCCAGTGGTGATCGGGCCACTGCTCCCACTTGATCACCACCTCTCCAGTGGTTGATGCGGGCCACTGCTCCCACTTGATCACCACCTCTCCAGTGGTGATGCGGGCCACTGCTCACACTTGATCACCACCTCTCCAGTGGTGATGCGGGCCACTGCTCCCACTTGATCACCACCTCTCCAGTGGTGATGCGGGCCACTGCTCCCACTTGATCACCACCTCTCCAGTGGTGATGCGGGCCACTGCTCACACTTGATCACCACCTCTCCAGTGGTGATGCGGGCCACTGCTCCCACTTGATCACCACCTCTCCAGTGGTGATGCGGGCCACTGCTCCCACTTGATCACCACCTCTCCAGTGGTGATGCGGGCCACTGCTCCCACTTGATCACCACCTCTCCAGTGGTGATGCGGGCCACTGCTCCCACTTGATCACCACCTCTCCAGTGGTGATGCGGGCCACTGCTCACACTTGATCACCACCTCTCCAGTGGTGATGCGGGCCACTGCTCCCACTTGATCACCACCTCTCCAGTGGTGATGCGGGCCACTGCTCACACTTGATCACCACCTCTCCAGTGGTGATGTGGGCCACTGCTCCCACTTGATCACCACCTCTCCAGTGGTGATGCGGGCCACTGCTCCCACTTGATCACCACCTCTCTAGTGGTGATGCGGGCCACTGCTCCCACTTGATCACCACCTCTCCAGTGGTGATGCGGGCCACTGCTCCCACTTGATCACCACCTCTCCAGTGGTGATGTGGGCCACTGCTCCCACTTGATCACCACCTCTCCAGTGGTGATGCGGGCCACTGCTCCCACTTGATCACCACCTCTCCAGTGGTGATGCGGGCCACTGCTCACACTTGATCACCACCTCTCCAGTGGTGATGCGACCCACTGCTCCCACTTGATCACCACCTCTCCAGTGGTGATGTGGGCCACTGCTCACACTTGATCACCACCTCTCCAGTGGTGATGTGGGCCACTGCTCCCACTTGATCACCACCTCTCCAGTGGTGATGCGGGCCACTGCTCCCACTTGATCACCACCTCTCTAGTGGTGATGCGGGCCACTGCTCCCACTTGATCACCACCTCTCCAGTGGTGATGCGGGCCACTGCTCACACTTGATCACCACCTCTCCAGTGGTGATGCGGGCCACTGCTCCCACTTGATCACCACCTTTCCAGTGGTGATGTGGGCCACTGCTCCCACTTGATCACCACCTCGTCAGTAGTGATGCGGGTCACTACTCCACTTCATCACCTCGTCAGTAGTGAAGCGGGTCACTACTCCACCACCTCGTCAATGGTGATGCGGGTCACTACTCCACTTCACCTCGTCAGTGGTGAAGCAGGCCACTATTCCACTTCACCTCGTAAGTGGTGAAGCGGGTCACTACTCCACTTCATCTCGTCAGTGGTGAAGCGGGTCACTACTCCACTTCACCTCGTCAGTGGTGAAGCGGGTCACTACTCCACTTCACCTCGTCAGTGATGAAGCGGGCCATCACTCCACTTCACCTCGTCAGTGGTGAAGAGGGCCACTATTCCACTTCACCTCGTCAGTGGTGAAGCGGGCCACTATTACACTTCACCTCGTCAGTGGTGAAGCGGGCCACTATTACGCTTCACCTCGTCAGTGGTGAAGCGGGTCACTACTCCACTTCAACTCGTCAGTGAAACGGGTCACTACTCCACTTCACCATCTCGTCAGTGGTGAAGCGGGCCACTACACTTCACCTCGTCAGTGGTGAAGCGGGCCACTACATCTCGTCAGTGGTGAAGCGGGCCACTACATCTCGTCAGTGGTGAAGCGGGCCACTACTCCACTTCAACTCGTCAGTGAAACGGGTTACTACTCCACTTCACCACCTCGTCAGTTGTGAAGCGGGCCACTACTCCACCTTGTCAGTGGTGAAGCGGGCCACTACACTTCACCTCGTCAGTGGTGAAGAGGGCCACTACATCTCGTCAGTGGTGAAGCGGACCACTACACCTCGTCAGTGAAGCGGGCCACTACACTTCACCTCGTCAGTGGTGAAGCGGGCCACTACTCCACTTCACCTCGTCAGTGGTGAAGCGGGCCACTACTCCACTTCACCTCGTCAGTGGTGAAGCGGGCCACTACTCCACTTCACCTCGTCAGTGGTGAAGCGGGCCACTACACCTCGTCAGTGGTGAAGTGGGCCACTACACTTTATCGCCTCTTCAGCTACACAGGTAAACTCTTATAACAAGAGACGGCAACGTGGTTTACCTATACTCTTTACGGTACAACGTTATAATGTAGCAACTTAACTCATTTTGGGGGGGATCCATCAGGCTGTTTTGCATGCAAAATGAGGCGTGTAGCAAGGTTTAAGTAGAGGCTAAAAACAGTGCGCTTGTCCAGTCATCACTAAGAACTTTAAGGCCAATGATCCACCTCGCTCCTACCCCTTCCCCTTGCCCTTCCCTACCCCGGCCTCCTCCCTGTCCCCCCACTAGCCCTTCCCTACCCCGGCCTCCTCCCTGTCCCCCCACTAGCCCTTCCCTACCCCGGCCTCCTCCCTGTCCCCCACTAGCCCTTCCCTACCCCGGCCTCCTCCCTGTCCCCCACTAGCCCTTCCCTACCCCGGCCTCCTCCCTGTCCCCCACTAGCCCTTCCCTACCCCGGCCTCCTCCTGTCCCCCACTAGCCCTTCCCTACCCCGGCCTCCTACCTGTCCCCCACTAGCCCTTCCCTACCCCGGCCTAATCCCTGTCCCCCACTAGCCCTTCCGTACCCCGGCCTCCTTCCTGTCCCCCACTAGCCCTTCCCTACCCCGGCCTCCTACCTGTCCCCCACTAGCCCTTCCCTACCCCGGCCTCCTACCTGTCCCCCCACTAGCCCTTCCCTACCCCGGCCTCCTTCCTGTCCCCCACTAGCCCTTCCCTACCCCGGCCTCCTCCCTGTCCCCCATCTAGCCCTCCCCTACCCCGGCCTCCTCCCTGTCCCTCACTAGCCCTCCATCCTACCCTTCCCTATCCCTCCTCCCTGTATGTGTATGTGTGTTTACCTTTGATATACCTTTGAAGAGTTTCGAGAGTTTATCTACTCTCTGAGCCCGGCCATGGGCCAGGCTCTGGTGCTTGCCTGGTCAACCAGGCTGTTGCTGCTGGAGGCCCGTTTGTTATTTTAAATTGTTTTTTTATTTTTTATTCGTGTGTGTGTGTGTACTCATATATGTGGTTGCATGTGATGAGTCTCAGTTCCTGGCCCCGCCTCTCAAACTGGCTGCTACTGTCTTCACCCTGACTGTGGTGAAGGCTATCACAACTATACTTGTATGGAGCCTCCCTCTGCCACTAAGCCTTGAAGGTCCTTCCACTTCCTGACCACTATGAGGCTGAAGAAATATTTCCCAATATCCGAGTGAATCATCTGTTTTTATACTTCCATCAGTGCCCCCGAGTGACTGTTTTCCTACTTGTGAACAGCCTTGCTGTCCACCCTATCAATTACTATCATTATTTTGTACGTCATTATCATGTCTCCCCTGGTCCTGCTCTCTGACATCAGGTTTAGCTACTTTAGTCCCTCTTCACAGCACATACCTATTAGCTCTGGCATTAGTCTCGTTGCAAACCTCTGCACTTTTTTTTTATGACATGCTGGATTAGGTGTGGGTTCCATACTGGTACTGCATTCTCCAAGATGAGTGACATATGCCACACATAATGTTGTGAATGACTTTGTTGAGGTTCTCGAAAGATTCTATCAGTGTCCTCCGTAGTTTTTACAGCCTTGCATTTTTTGGGGTTGAATTCCAAAAACCACATATCAAGAGAAATTCTGCAGCTTTTCCAAGTTCGTCTATAAACTTTCATTTCCTCCCATTTGAGAACGGGGTTGTCATAAAACTCAAGCATAAACTCACATATTATGCATAACAATGAAAATGACCTGTAATTTAATGTTGGATGTCCGTTCTTTTTCTTCAATACTGAGACTACGTTTCCTGGCAGCTTGGACTATAGCAAATGATGAAGATTTTAGCTAGTGGTTTATAGTATTCTCAATCCCTCTTTCAGCATGACCCATGGAAATATGAGATTATATAGTATCACTGCCCTCGTGGTATCTAGCTCACTCAACAGTTTATTCACCTCTTCTTATGATTTGTGTATTGTGTCCAGTACTCTCCGATATACGTACTCTTCCTCTTTGACTCACTGGTAATGTCCCTATTTTCTCCGAGAATACCTCCTTAAGTCTTCTGTTTAGCTCCTCCTTGTGTTATTACCTGATACTTTACTGTTGACTACCTTCTGTTGTCACTGTATAGTAGTAACTTTGGTTCAGGTCTGCCATCTGATGCGTGTCACTACTTTGTGTTCTTTTAGTCTTGAGTGGTATTCTGTAATTCACTGCAGTATTTTTCCCGTTATTCCTGCCAGGTCTCCTAGTTCGTAGATCATCCTGAGCTGTGGTCCAGTATTATATGCCTTTTTAATATGTTACTATGCCTTAAATTCGTAAGATGCAGGTGATAGGTAACGTTGTTTCCTCTATAGGCCAAGACAGTCACAGAACTTCGACATCGAGTACTGAACTTTTTCTTGAGGCAGATGCAATTCTACTTGTAACAAAAAAGAAATAAGTGTAATACTGAGGACACAGTATAACTCGGTGTTCAGTGACCAAGTAACATAATTAGGACTGGCAACCCACATAGCTTTTTTTCATGAATGTGACTCCACACTCCACTAACATTTCTGACATAAACTTGAATCCACTTGGTTAAAGTCATGAAGCCATTAAGAGGATGCTCATGCACTTTGCCCGAGGCTCAGACAAGTGGATCATAATAGCCATCGAAATCTGCAAAATAAAATCTTAAATCACAGGCTATAAATATCATATATATATTCTAAACACGAACGTCATCCCAACAATTAATTTTCAATTACAGTATACCACTCCACTAAATCGGAGCCAATAACAATGGTATTTTACAGTAAAAAATGAGTGCTAATAATTTTTTTTAGCTACATATCATTAAGTATAAACAATAGACGTCCTCGAGTTATTCTTTATATATCTATGGTAAGGCCTCATTTAGATTATGGTACTCAGTTATGGTCTCCATATTACAACATGGATATAAATGCGCTGGAAAACATTCAGAAAAGGATGGGTTAATCCGCTGTATCTACAAAGACAGGCTGAGTGCACTGAATCTGCACCCTCCGGAAAGGCGTAGACTTAGGGGAAGGGGTCTGATTGAACAAATGGAAAGCCGGAATAAATAAGGGATTGTATAGTAAATAACGCGCGGAAAATATCTAACAAAGACAGGACTCACAGCAATAGATTCAAATCGGACAAATTTAGATTTAGAAACGATTTAGAAAAGCACTGGGTTGGCAGAAGAGCTGTGGATAAGAAGAACAAACTTCCAAGTAGCGCTATAGAAGCGAAAACTTTGAGTGGTTTTAAAAATACAGGTACACGAGTGAGTGTGGGTGGCAGTAAGACCTTCCTAGCATGGAAGAGGAGGCCATTCGCAGTACTTCTACATTCTTATGAAAAAACAGTGTCCTTTACGTAATGAAAGCTTTTGCACATATAGTGCAGTCTCTGTCAAGGGTGGTATTCCTACAATGAGGAATACCACCCATATGGGAAATGGACTCTGTGGAAAGAGAGACAAACTGTAAGAGTACAGGATGACTATAGAAAGGCATACACAAGGAATATCCACTTAAGACAGAGTAAAGAAGCGACTAGAAAGGAATACATAACATATAAATGTAACAAAATTTCCAATAAAATTAATTATGAGATCTGCGATCCTGGCAATTGATTAAAAAACTGCTGCCTTTTCTTTTTTGAAGCGCATAATAAATGCTCAGAAAAGAGTTGAGAATTTGGAGTAATAGGGGTTTAGGTTTCAAAGAAAAGGTATTAGAAAAAAGCGACTGACAGGCAGATATTTTTGAAAAAGAAATGAGTAGTCACATATGTGGCGTGTCTTGACTCTCTGAAGAGCGTGTGCCAGGAAACTTAATAAAAAAGAGGACGACCACCAATGAAAGACACTGAATAAGCAACTGGCCGAATGTATTTTGTCACAGAAGATAACGACGACTTATAATGTCCTTCGAAGACCTTAATGCAGCTCGTCGAAGAAAATGTACGAGCAGAAACAACAATAAAGAAAAAGACTATTAGAGAAACATAGTGACAACAATTAACTTGAACGTTGCATATTCAACTTAACATATTCAATGGCAAGAATGCCTCTTTGGACGAAAATGCTAGAGCAAAAGTTTGCCATCTTGCACTGTATGGGGTGCCTAAGAGTCGATCCTCTTTAAATCAGTTTCGTCTCAAAAGCTTCAATAAAGCGACTGGTCACAGTAAGTGAAATTAAACTTACAAGACTTCCGCCTACAAAAGCTGCACGCATCACCTTCCTACGAGATATCATTACATTCACTTGTGTATAAGTATTCAATTACCACTTGAGCTTCGGGGATGGAAAATTCACCATAATGGATTGCTCTGTATCCCAATTCTAGATGCATTAATGAGCTCCGGAGATGTTTCTGAATGTAATATTATGAACATGCAGGGCGAGATACGAAGGACGATATAACTACAATAATATGTTCAAATATATGCAGGAGGGCGTCGAGTAAAGAAAGTTCGAGTTTCAGTTTAAACTTTATAGATGGCTCGACAGCGTTGATTTTCTTGAGAAGGGCGTGGATACTAAAACTCCTGGGATATAACACCAAGATATCGTTAACAGGAAACGGTGTTGGGAATGAGGGTGCTGAATTTTTCTAGGTTCTCCAACTGGTTGACAAGCACAGCACTAAGGGGGCTGCCCATTGTCATCCTATATAGCTTTTCATGTAGCAGTTATCCTGATACCTGAAGAGGTTAAAATTGACACAGAGATCCATTAGACTGAAGTCCTAGAGAGGTAATGCGAGGTTATGGTTATCGGTGAGGCTCTGTTTCAAAATATGTATGGCAGCATCTGTAGGGACGTTGCCAAAGAGAGCTGTGACATCGGAAGAAGCCAGGGGACATTTGATGAGTTGGTATGAAGCACTCACTAAGCACCGTCATCGACACAGTAAAACATAATACTGAAATACACAAAATTTCAAAAACACTGATATACATGATACTCAGGCAGACTAAGCCCACCTTACCTGACAATACAGGAATCACGTGACCTCATGGGGTACCTGACGACATCTCAGAAAATATAACCTCACTCACATTTACAAATGGTTATTACATGTCACATACACACCTAGCTTCCAGCCTATATGAACTGTTATTTTCAACCTTTGTATGTTGATTTTTTTTTTTTTTTTTTTTTGTATGTTGATCAAGGTTCCAGTACCGAAATGTTTTCTAATATGTTCTATTGTTGCTCATGTGTCTTATTATTATTATTATTATTATTATTATTATTATTATTATATCCATGGGGTAGTGCTAAACCTATAGGGGTCATACAGCACCTTGGGAGACATTCAAGTACGATTAAAGGAATTGGAGCACAGGTCCAATTCTCAGATCAAGAGCCCCTCACCAGGATCAAGGAAGAATTAAGACACTTTTGCAACACTTGGGAATCTTTATTGTGGAGGAGTTTCGTCAACAAGTGGCTTCCTCAGTTCGATACAGAGATGAACAGTGGAAGAGTGAGAAGTAATCAGTCCCCCAGCCTTGAGTCGATGTTTTCAGTTCATCAATCTTGAGAAAATGGTAATCAGTCCCCCAGCCTTGAGTCGATGTGTTACCTCGCACTTCTTCCACCATTCATCTCTGTACCGGACTGACGAAGCCACTTGCTGGCCATAAATATTCCCAAATGTTGCAAAAGTGTATAATGCTTCAACTTGTCGGATTTCAAAAGCACTTACATCAGAGGATGAAGGAACCTCATGTGAGGAGGGGGTTAACGAGTACAAAGTCATGTTTTCAAGAGGCAGGTGATGGATCACCTGCCTTCACTCAGGGAGTGTTGGTAACTTCTTAAGCAACACATTCCATAATATTACCAAATAGTTTTTTTCTTAACTTACCCAGACATTATTATTATTATTATTATTATTTTCATGAGTAAGCGCCAAACACGAAGGAGTCACACAGTGCATGTAGAAGATAATCACGTTTGATCCGAGCTTTAAAGAACATTGTGACCGGGTACATCACATTCAAGGCTCTTGCCAATGAAAGACAAATACAACACACACATAAGAACACATGAGGTAACATTAATAAACAACGAAAATCAACCAAGGTGAATAAAACACACAAGACAAATAAATACTAATCACATTAACCTGCGGCAGCAGCAGCTAACACTCCCATTAAACTGCCATGAAGACAGCGCTAAAAACATACAATACCATATGAAGAACGCCATGGAATTTATAAGTGACAAAGAAGACGATGGACAGCATGGGTTACAAACTGCTTTTACATTTTAGTACTGTTCCTACAATAACTGTTCATGTTATGCCACTGCCACCCACACAGCTGCATGTACCAGTGGTTCTACTGTAGCACCGGTGGGGCTACTGTAGTGCCGTTGGATGCAAACAACCAGATATGAGCAGCTTCGCACCAAGATACCAGTGGCTACGGCTCTGACCAATACCACAACCACCACCATACCAAACCACGTTGAACGCACCGCTTCTCGTCCGATCAGCAAAGTTAAGCAACGCTGGGTTTGGTTAGTACTTGGATGGGTGAGCGCCCGGCAACACCAAATGTTGTTGGCATCAATCTTTCTTTCTAGCACCATTCAAGCCAGGCCCATGACCAGGCTCCGAGAGTAGCAACACTCGAAACTCATCACAGGTAAAGGTACTTCTACCACTACTATTATTATACCCTGGATGGTTCACTGGTCGTTCTGACGCAGTTTGCGAGCATCAAAAATGCACTGAATGCAGCTGCCCCTGCATTGTACCTTGCTGGACTCTTATGTTTTCAAAGTGTTTGTCCAGCTGGTTTCTAAATTACTGTGTCATCGAGTTTACAGCTTCAGTGGGTAGTTGGACCTATACTCATATTCCTCATACAATTCTCCTTTCAATAAAACCTATACACAGGTTCGTGTTGCGTCTCTTGCCTCGAAGTTTCATTGAACATTTTGAGACGAGGCAGAGTGAGACAGGGAGACGAGGCTGGGTGAGGCAGGGAGATAATGCATAGTGATGCAGGGTGAGACAGGGAAACGAGGCAGGAAAACAAAGCGGAGTTTGGCAGGGAGATGAGGCAGGGCTGCGTGTCGCCCTGCATATGCTCTTGCTTCTCTATTTTTTTTTTATCTAGTCCTGGTGGGCTGGATGGCGGACTCCACCCATGAGCCGCGGGGTGGATGTGTGGGCGGTGTTAGCGTGTTGGTGGTGGGCGTGGGTGGAGTGTATGGGTGTAACTATTGGCCAGATCATCAGGTACCTCAGATAGGAACCGCTGAGCTGTTGCTTCTGCTGCTGATGCTCTTGATGCTATTCTTACTGTTTATCGCTGTTGTTTTTCTTTTGGTGTTGCTGCTCCTGCTGATGATGTTTTAGCATCATGAGTGGTTATGGTGGTATACCATGCAGATCATGAGTGGTTATGGTGGTATACCATGCAGATCATGAGTGGTTATGGTGGTATACCATGCAGATCCTGAGTGGTTATGGTGGTATACCATGCAGATCATGAGTGGTTATGGTGGTATACCATGCAGATCATGAGTGGTTATGGTGGTATACCATGCAAATCATGAGTGGTTATGGTGGTATACCATGCAGATCAAGAGTGGTTATGGTGGTATACCATGCAGATCATGAGTGGTTATGGTGGTATACCATGCAGATCCTGAGTGGTTATGGTGGTATACCATGCAGATCATGAGTGGTTATGGTGGTATACCATGCAGATCCTGAGTGGTTATGGTGGTATACCATGCAGATCATGAGTGGTTATGGTGGTATACCATGCAGATCATGAGTGGTTATGGTGGTATACCATGCAGATCATGAGTGGTTATGGTGGTATACCATGCAGATCATGAGTGGTTATGGTGGTATACCATGCAGATCATGAGTGGTTATGGTGGTATACCATGCAGATCATGAGTGGTTATGGTGGTATACCATGCAGATCATGAGTGGTTATGGTGGTATACCATGCAGATCATGAGTGGTTATGGTGGTATACCATGCAGATCATGAGTGGTTATGGTGGTATACCATGCAGATTATGAGTGGTTATGGTGGTATACCATGCAGATCATGAGTGGTTATGGTGGTATACCATGCAGATCATGAGTGGTTATGGTGGTATACCATGCAGATCATGAGTGGTTATGGTGGTATACCATGCAGATCATGAGTGGTTATGGTGGTATACCATGCAGATCATGAGTGGTTATGGTGGTATACCATGCAGATCATGAGTGGTTATGGTGGTATACCATGCAGATCATGAGTGGTTATGGTGGTATACCATGCAGATCATGAGTGGTTATGGTGGTATACCATGCAGATAATGAGTGGTTATGGTGGTATACCATGCAGATCATGAGTGGTTATGGTGGTATACCATGCAGATCATGAGTGGTTATGGTGGTATACCATGCAGATCATGAGTGATTATGGTGGTATACCATGCAGATCATGAGTGGTTATGGTGGTATACCATGCAGATCATGAGTGGTTATGGTGGTATACCATGCAGATCATGAGTGGTTATGGTGGTATACCATGCAGATCATGAGTGGTTATGGTGGTATACCATGCAGATCATGAGTGGTTATGGTGGTATACCATGCAGATCATGAGTGGTTATGGTGGTATACCATGCAGATCATGAGTGGTTATGGTGGTATACCATGCAGATCATGAGTGGTTATGGTGGTATAACATGCAGATCATGAGTGGTTATGGTGGTATACCACGCAGAATATGAGTAGTTAGGGTGGTATACCTGTAATTGGTTTCTCTGTTGAACAGCGGTTTAGTGCCGAAGGGGTAGCGTAGGCTGCAGAGATACGGCCGTAGACTAGATTGACTTTATTAGACGAAGGAGCGAGTACACAATGGGCAGAGTGCGAGGGGACTCGAAAGCCAGACCGTTGTGGGGTAGGATGTTGATCCTAGGAAGTAGGCCGTGCGAGTGAGGCTGAGTGGGCATCGTGTCCCACTGACCTCAGCAGGCCTAAAGAGGGCAGCACCGTAGTGTCGCGAGATATGAAACAAACAGGCAGCATAGGCTGTCTACATGCACATCATGAATGGCTAGGGTGGTATACCACGCAGAACATGAGTAGCTATGGTGGTATACCATGCACATCATGAGTAGCTACGGTGGTATACCATGCACATCATGAGTGGCTAAGGTGATATACCAAGCACATCATGAGTGGCTAGGGCGGTATACCATGCACATCATGAGTGGCTAAGGTGGTATACCAAGCACATCATGAATGGCAAGGGTGGTATACCATGCACATCATGAATGGCTAGTGTGGTATACCAAGCACATCATGAGTGGCTAGGGTGGTATACCAAGCACATCATGAGTAGCTTGGGTGGTATACCACGAAGAACATGAGTAGCTATGGTGGTATACCATGCACATCATGGGTGGGTGGGGTGGTATACCACGCAGAACATGAGTAGCTAGGGTGGTATACCACGAAGAACATGAGTAGCTATGGTGGTATACCAAACACATCACGAGTGGCTAGGGCGGTATACCATGCACATCATGAGTGGCTAGGGTTGTATACCAAACACATCATAAGTGGCTAGGATGGTATACCATGCACATCATGAGTGGCTAGAATGGTATACCATGCACATCATGAGTGGCTAGGGTGGTATACCACACAGAACATGAGTAGCTAGGGTGGTATACCATGCACATCATGAATAGCTAGGGTGGTATACCATGCACATCATGAATTGCAAGGGTGGTATACCATGCACATCATGAGTGGCTAGGGTGGTATACCACACAGAACATGAGTAGCTAGGGTGGTATACCATGCACATCATTAGTATCTAGGGTGTTATACCATGCACATCATGAGTGGCTAGGATGATATACCATGCACATCATGAGTGGCTAGGGTGGTATACCATGCACATCATGAGTGGCTAGGGTGGTATACCATGCACATCATGAGTATCTAGAGTGTTATACCATGCACATCATGAGTGGCTAGGGTGGTATACCATGCACATCATGAGTAGCTAATGTGATATACCATGCACATCATGAGTGGCTAGGGTGGTATACCATGCACATCATGAGTGGCTAGGGTGGTATACCATGCACATCATGAGTAGCTAGGGTGGTATACCATATGCACATCATGAGAGGCTAGGGTGGTATACCATGCACATCATGAGTGGCTAGGGTGGTATACTATGCACATCATGAATGGCTAGGGTGGTATACCATGCACATCATGAGTAGCTAGGGAGGTATACCATGCACATCATGAGTGGCTAGGGTGGTATACCATGCACATCATGAGTAGCTAGGGTGGTATACCATGAACATCATGAGTAGCTAGGGTGGTATACCATGCGCATCATAAGTGGCTAGGGTGGTATACCATGCACATCATGAGTGGCTAGGGTGGTATACCACGAGCATAATAAGTGGCTAGGGTGGTATACCATGCGCATCATAAGTGGCTAGGGTGGTATACCATGCGCATCATAAGTGGCTAGGGTGGTATACCATGCACATCATAAGTGGCTAGGGTGGTATACCATGCGCATCATAAATGGCTAGGGTGGTATACCATGCGCATCATAAGTGGCTAGGGTGGTATACCATGCGCATCATAAGTGGCTAGGGTGGTATACCATGCGCATCATAAGTGGCTAGGGTGGTATACCACGAGCATAATAAGTGGCTAGGGTGGTATACCATGCGCATCATAAGTGGCTAGGGTGGTATACCATGCGCATCATAAGTGGCTAGGGTAGTACACCATGCGCATCATAAGTGGCTAGGGTGGTATACCATGCACATCATAAGTGGCTAGGGTGGTATACCATGCGCATCATAAATGGCTAGGGTGATATACCATGCGCATGATAAGTGGCTAGGGTGGTATACCATGCGCATCATGGGTGGGGTAGGGTCCACTTTAGAAACAGCTTGTAGGGTATCCCAAGGGTTCGGATAACATCGTATTCATCTCAAATGCAAAGTGTCTGTGGTTCGATCCTAGGCACGAATGGAAACCTTGGGTATGTTTCCTTACACCTGGTGCCCCTGTTCACCTAGAAGTAAGTAGGTACCTGTTAGTTAACTATTGTGGGTCGCATCCTGGGGGGTCTGTGGCCACATAGGATGTATGGTACACTGTAGTTACATAGGATGTATGGTACACTGTAGCCACACAGGGTGTAGGGTACACTAGCCACACAGGGTGTAGGGTACACTGTAGCCACATAGGGTGTATGGTACACTGTAGCCACACAGGGTGTAGGGTACTCTGTAGCCACATAGGGTGTATGGTACACTGAAGCCACACAGGGTGTATGATACACTGTAGCTACATAGGGTGTAGTGTAAACTGTAGCCACGCAGGGTGTAGGGTACACTGTAGCCACACATGGTGTATAGTACACTGTAGCCACATAGGGTGTAGTGTAAACTGTAGCCACACAGGGTGTAAGGTACACTGTAGTCACTCAGGGTGTATGGTACACTGTAGCCACATAGGGTGTAGTCACACAAGGAAATAACGCAAGACGTAGGGTACACTGTAGCCACACAGCCAGGGATAGAACACAGGGTGTAAAATACACTGAGGCCACACAGCCAGGGAAGGAACACAGGGTGCAGAGTATACTGGAGCCACGCAGGGAAGGAACACACGGTGCTGAGTACACTGGGGTCACACAGAGGAGGAACACAGGGTGTAGAGTACACTGGGGTCACACAGGGGAGGAACACAGGGTGTAGAGTACACTGGGGTCACACAGGGGAGGAACACAGGGTGTAGAGTACAGTGGGGCCACACAGGGGAGGAACACAGGGTATAGAGTACACTGGAGCCACTCAGGGAAAGAACATAGGGTGTAGAGTACAATGGGGCCACACAGGGGAGGAACACAGGGTGTAGAGTACTCTGGGGTCACACAGGGTGTAGAGTAGTATAGTGGGGCCACACAGGGGAGAAACACAGGGTGTAGAGCACTCTGGGGTCACACAGGGTGTAGAGTAGTATAGTGGGGCCACAAAGGGGAGGAACACAGGGTTTAAAATGGGTTCACACAGGGAGGAACACAGGGTGTAAACTGGGTTCACACAGGGAGGAACACAGGGTGTAAACTGGGTTCACACAGGGGAGGAACACAGGGTGTATAGTAGTATAGTGGGGCCACACAGGGGAGGAACACAGGGTGTAAACTGGGTTCACACAGGGGAGGAACACAGGGTGTAGAGTAGTATAGTGGACCACACAGGGGAGGAACACAGGGTGTAAACTGGGTTCACACAGGGGAGGAACACAGGGTGTAAACTGGGTTCACACAGGGAGGAACACAGGGTGTAGAGTACAGTGGGGCCACACAGGGGAGGAACACAGGGTGTAAACTGGGTTCACACAGGGGAGGAACACAGGGTGTAAACTGGGTTCACATAGGGAAGGAACACAGGGTAGGAACACATGGTGTAGAGTACAATGGAGCCATACAGGGAAAGAACACAGGGTGTAGAGTACATTGTGGGTCACACAGGGGAGGAACACAGGGTGTAGAGTACACTGGAGGCACACAGTAAAGAATACACTGTGGCCACACAACCAGGGAAGGAACACAGGGAGTGAACAAAAACGAACAAAACAAGGTTCATTCATTCAGGGGTCTGACAGTTAAAAACAAATGCTGAATGGGAAGGCCCTACCACATGCGAGTCTCCAATGCCGTCACCCTATCAGCCGAGTATTGTTATTGAAAAAAAAGGCAATAATATACTATATGATTTCATAAACTGTTGAAAAAATACACATATAAAGAAAAATCCTGAGAATGTTAAGACGCAGTTTAAATGAAGTGGGAAGATGCTTGACGAGGCTTCAAAAATAGAAAATAATAGCAACATTTTTGCCCCAAAGTTTTCAGAATACTAGGGTCCAGCAGGCTAGTTCCAGGACGACAGACACATGGACAGGGATTGTTCATGACCAAATACCCAGGTTACACAAGTTCACCGCTAGAGGACCTAAGACTTTATTCACAAGACCATGACGTCACGTAATGAGTTGTCCAATGGTGTTCAAGAACTCCATGTTGTCATTAAATTAAGTGACGAACAGCATGGTGAGGCGGGCAGCCCAGGGAATAACACACACACACACATAAGAATCATGGAGGCATCCCCGGACATCATGGCACTCAACTCACGGAAACCAAGCTCACAGGAATGATAACAGACGCAATCTTTCCAACTGGATATCAAATCGTGAGGAAAGATAAAGGAATAGAGGGGGTGGAGGAGTTGCACTGCTCATCAAAAGCCAGTAGAGATTTGAGGAGTTGGAAGGAGGGAACAGAGGGAAAGCAAGGGACTACATAGTAGGAACACTTCAGACTGCGGGTTCCAAGGTGGTAATTGTAGTAATGTACAACCCACCACAGAATAGCAGGAGGCCAAGACAAGTATATGAGAGCAACAGAGCAATGGGTGATACACTAGCTGAAGTGGCCAGAAGGGCCCACATGGGCAGGGCAAAATTACTAGTTGTGGGTGATTGCAATCATAAAGAGATTGACTGGGAAAACCTGGAACCATAAAGTGAAACATAAACGTGCAGGGCCAAGATGACGGAGGTGGTACTGGAAAACCTCAAGCATCAACATGTCAATGACACTACCAGAGAGAGAGAGGAGAAGACGAACCAGCAAGACTGGACCTCATATTCACCTTGGTTACGTGAGACATTGAGGACATCAAATATGAAAGGCTCCTTGGAGCTAGTGATCATGTGGTCCTGAGCTTAGGATACATAGTAGAGTTACAAGTGGAGACGGAAGCATGACAAGTAGGATGGAAGAAGCCAAATTACAAGAAGGGACTACACAGGCATGCGAAATTCCCTGCATGACGTTCAGTGGGAAAGACAACTGGTGGGACACGTGACAACAAAATGCAAGGAGGCAGAGGAAAGATTCGAACCCAAGGGCAACAGAAACAACAGTAAGACCAGAATGAGTCCTTGGTTCACCTAAAGGTGTAGAGAGGCCAAAACTAAGTGCGCTAGAGTATGAAAAATGTATAGAAAAGAAAGGACCAGGAAAATAGGGCAATTAATCGAAGAGCCAGAACTGAATATGCACAGATAAGGAGGGAGGCCTAGCGGCAATACGAAAATGACAT
Source organism: Cherax destructor (assembly GCA_009830355.1). Classification (NCBI taxonomy): domain Eukaryota; kingdom Metazoa; phylum Arthropoda; class Malacostraca; order Decapoda; family Parastacidae; genus Cherax; species Cherax destructor. The sequence goes on from WNWK01002397.1 coordinate 188,840, forward strand.
AGAATTGAAAGCCAAATCCGACCCGAAGTTGTTGTACAGCCACATCAGGAGGAAAACAACAGTCAAAGACCAGGTAACCAGGCTGAGGAAGAAAGGAGGGGAGTTTTCAAGAAACGACCAAAAAGTATGTGAAGAACTCAACACGAGATTTAAGGAAGTATTTTCAGTGGAGACAGAAAGAACTCCGGAAAGTCGAAATGGTGAGGTACACCAAAAAGTGCTGGACACAATACACACAACAGAGAAGGAAGTGAAGAGGCTGCTAAGTGAACTAGACACCTCAAAGACAGTGGGACCGGACATCTCTCCGTGGGTCCTGAAAGAGGGAGCAGAGATGCTCTGTGTGCCACTAACAACTACCTGAGGTGTAGAAGATAGCAAATGTAGTCCCAGTACTTAAGAATGGGGACAGACAGGCAACATTAAACAACAGACCAGTGTCATTGACATGTATAGTATGCAAAGTCATGAAGAAGTTTATCAGGAGAAGAGTGGTGGAGCACCTAGAAAGGAATGAGGTTATAAAGGATAATCAGCACGATTTCAGGGAAGGGAAATCCTGTATCACAAACCTACTGGAGTTTTACAACAAGGTGACAGAAGTAAGACAAAAGAGACAGAGGGAGGTGGGTAGATTGCATTTTCTTGGACTGTAAGAAGGCTTTCGACATAGTTCCACAGAAAAGATTAGTACAAAAGCTAGAGGAGCAGGCAAGAATAGCAGGAAGGGCACTGCAATGGATCAGAGAATAACTGACAGGAAGGAAACCAGTCACGATACGTGATGAGGTGTCAGAGTGGGCACCTGTGACGAGCAGGGTTCCACAGGAATCAGTTCTAGGGCCGGTGCTATTTCTGGTATATGTGAATGACATGACCTTAGGGACAGATTTAGAGGTGTCCCTGTTTGCAGACTATGTGAAGCTATTGCGAAAAATTCAATCGCATGAAGATCACGTAGTACTACAAAGGAATCTGGACACGCTGCAAGCCTGGTCCAGCAACTGGCTCATGGAGTTTAACCCCACCAAGTGCAAAGTCATGAAGACTGGGGAAAGTCAAAGAAGACCGCAGAAAGTGTACAGGATAGGGGACCAAAGACTTCAAACCTCACTCAAGGAAAAGGATCTTAAGGTGAGTATAATACCGAGCACATCTCCGGAAAAGCACATCAACCAAATAACTGCTATGGCATATGGGTGCAAATCTAAGAATAAAATTTAGACACCTTAGTAAGGAATCGTTTAAGACGCTGTACACCATGTACGTCAGGCCCATATTGAAGTATGCAGCACCAGTATGGAACCCACATCTGGTTAAGCACATCAAGAAATTACAGAAAGTGCAAAGGTTTTCAACAAAACTAGTCCCGGAGCTAAGGGGCATGTCCTACGAGGAGAGGTTAAAGGAAATCGACCTGATGACACTGGATGACAGGAGGGATAGGGATGACATTATAACGACATATAAAATACTGAGAGGAAATGACAAGGTGGACAGGGACAGAATGTTCCAGAGATGGGACACAGCAACAAGGGGTCACAACTGGAAGCTGAAGACTCAGGTGAGTCACAGGGATGTTAGGAAGTATTTCTTCAGTCATGGAGTTGTCAGGAAGTGGAACAATCTGAAGAGTGATGTAGTGGAGGCAGGATCCATACATAGCTATAAAAAGAGATATGATAAAGCTCACGGAAAAGGGAGAGTGTAGCTAGTATTGAGCAGCGAAAAGGCAAGGCCAGGAACTGTGACTCGACCCTTGCAACAACAAATACTTGAGAATAAGTAGGTGAGTACACACACACACACACACACACACACAAACTATGTTCTTAAAGCCGGTTAGTTAATTGGGTTTATACTAGCTTATCGACTACTCAAAAGTCATGGTAGCTGTTCACCACCAGACAAAAATACTTGAAGCTATAAAACAGAAATTAAACTCTCAATGTATACACAATGAGAGTTTATACGTAATGTAAAAAAAAATAAAAATAAAAACTTCATAATTTCTCGTTATTAATTTTCATGAATAAACAATTTATGATTCCCATAATTTTCTCTATGACATAACATTGCTGCCAAATATTCAAAACACCGTATGTGCAGTGCTGAATAATGCTATCACCGTATTTCCAGCGTTGAATAATTATATCACCGTATTTCCAGCGTTGAATAATGCTATCACCGTATTTCCAGCGTTGAACAATGCTAAAACAGTATTTCCAGTGTTGAATTAACTAGCACAGTATTTCCAGTGTTGAATTAACTAACACAGTATTTCCAGTGTTGAATTAACTAACACAGTATTTCCAGTGTTGAATTAACTAACACAGTATTTCCAGTGTTGAGAATACTGACAAAGAGTAAAACAATCTCCACTTGGACATCGACGATTATGAGTCCTAGAGAAAGTTATAGACAGGAATATAGTAGCTCTTATATTCTAAAATTCCACAGCCTTCTCCTTCCTCGGATCAAATCTGATTATCATATATTTTTCAGGTGTTGTACGAGTCTTATGAGTTAATTAATGTTTATGTTGACTTGTCTGTTGCTGTTGATGTTTCTGCTGCTGTTTTTCCTGTTGTTATTGTTGGTTATTTCTGATGCTGTTCTTGGTGTAGCTACTGTTGAGGTTACTGCTGATGTTCTTCCTGTTGCTATTGTTGTTTCTGCTGCTGTTCTTGTTGTTATTGTTGATGTTTCTTTTGGTATTCTTGCTGTTATTATTTTTTATGTTTCTGCTGCTGTTCTTGCTGTTGCTATTGTTGATGTTTCTGTTGATGTTCTTGCTGTTGTTACTGATGTTTCTGCTGTTGTTCTTGCTGTTATTGTTGATGTTTCTTTTGCTATTCTTGCTGTTATAATTTTTTATGTTCCTGCTGCTGTTGCTATTGTTGTTTCTGTTGCTGTTCTTCCTGTTGCTATTGTTGTTTCTGCTGCTGTTCTTCCTGTTGCTATTGTTGTTTCTGCTGCTGTTCTTTTTGTTGCTATTGTTAATGGTTCTGCTGCTATTCTTGCTGTTGCTAATGTTGATGTTTCTGCTGCTGTTCTTGCTGTTATTGTTGATGTTTCTTTTGCTATTCTTGCTGTTATTATTTTTGATGTTTCTGCTGCTGCTATTGTTGTTTCTGCTGCTGTTCTTGCTGTTGCTACTGTTCTTGTTGTTGCTATTGTTAATGGTTCTGCTGTTATTTTTGCTGTTGCTAATGTTGATGTTCTTGCTGTTGTTATTGCTGATGTTTCTGTTGCTGGTGTTATTGATGTTTCTGTTGCTGTTGTTATTGATGTTTCTGCTGCTGTTATAGCTGTTGTCATTGTTGATGTTTATGCTGTTTTCTTGCTGTTTCTGCTGTTATTGATGTTTTTGCTGCTGTTGCTATTGTTGGTGTTTCTGCTGCAGTTCTTGTTGCTGTTACTGTTCATGTTTCTGCTGTTGTTACTGATGATGTTTCTGTTATCGTTGATGATTCTGCTGCTGCTTACTGTTGATATAACTGTTCTTGCTCTTGTTATTTCTGCTGCTGCTCTTGCTGTTGTTCTTACTGTCATTGTTGCTGTTGATGTGTCTGCTACTGTTCCTGCTGTTGATGTGTCTGCTGCTGATGTCGTCGATGTTGCTGCTGATGATGTTGATATTTACTCAGTAATTACCCACATGTAGACGGAAACACAGGAGATTAATTGATCTGTATATTTCGATCCTCTTCTGGGATCCTCTTCAGCGGATCCCAGAAGGGGATCGAAATGTACAAACCACTTAATCTCCCGAGTTTATGTCTGCACGTGGGTTATTACTGAGCAGTATTCATTACACTTTAGATATCCACAATGATATTTGTCGATACCGGGATATAAAAAAAATTGTAATGAAAGTTCATTCACGTGGAAAAATCTGACGATTGTCGCCTTCAAGTGGAGAAAATGCGAACGCAGAGACTATCACCTTCAAGTGGAGAAAATGCGAACGCAGAGACTATCACCTTCAAGTGGAGAAAATGCGAACGCAGAGACTATCACCTTCAAGTGGAGAAAATGCGAACGCAGAGACTATCACCTTCAAGTGACCGTCAACAACACTAAATAAAGATGAGAGCAGCGACTGCTACCAATGATCAGCACCTACAAGCAGCGAGACTCAGCACACTGTGTAATTCCCAAGCTGGAGATACCTGCTCAAGTGACATTGCATTTTTTACAGGAGAATTCTGCTGAAATAACAGTGTCTTTACAGAGCATGCCTGCTGAAATAATGCTGTATCTTTACAGGAGAATGCTGCTGAAATAAAGTCTTTACAGGGTATACCTGCTGAAATAATGCGGTATCTCTACATAATTTTTTTCCTGAAATAACACCATCTTTACAGGAGATTTCTGCTGAGATAACACTATTCTTGCAAGACATATCTGCTGAAAATACTCTTTACAATCGATGTCTGCTGAAGTTACTGTATGTTTACAGGAGATGCCTACTGAAGTCTCTGTCTCTACAGGAGATTCCTTCCGGCATAATACTATACTTTTGCAAAGTATATCCATAAACTATGACTTCGTGTGAGCAAGTATTATGTTTCTGAATAATTTCTACAAGCCAAGAAACTTTGCTTAGTAACTTCTTGAAGAGATTGAGGGGTTGTGCCTTGATGAGGGTGAAGGGTTCTTGATCAAAGAAAATGAAGGTACCATTGCCTTCCTCTGATCAACCCTGCTTGCCTCTAATTCTCTAGTGCTGTTTGACACTTGTATGACGCTCTGTTGACAGCGAAACTTAGAAGCTAATAAATAAATGTTAAAACTCATAGTCTCTGTCTACTTATCTATCAGGAGTCTATCTGGAGAGTGTTTCGAGGGTCAACGCCCCCCGCGGCCCGGTCCCAGACCAGGTTTACTACTGGAAGGCCTGATCAACCATGTTGCTAGTGCCAGCGGAGCGAACGTCAACGTATGGATCACAGCCCGGTTGATCAGGAAATGACTTGAGGAATGTATTAAGTTCTCTCTTGAAAACAGCAAGGGATCTTGCGTCTTCAACGAAGGAATACAGTGTCTAAATTAGGTGAGTAAGACGTGCAAAAATAGGTTATATTTAATATCGAAACATTTCGCCAGCTCAGCAGGCTTATTCAGTCGAATACAGAGGCGCCAAGACTCGGAGACAGCAGTAGCAATGAAGAAGAAAATATGAGGTGATGAGTCCATTGAGTCTTATTCATCTAATTGTCGGTACTGTACTGTACACCAGTACTATAATGACACCTAAATTGCATAAAGCTCAGAGACGTACATATATTTCCACTTGTGTGACCATACACCGAGGCCAAAGAAGTTCAGTTGTTCCTTCAGGTGAGGTAGTGAGGTGTGGCAGCAAATTAAGGGGTGTGTGTACGCATGCATTTTTTTATGGTCTAGGCTCGCGGCAAGGGCAATGTTGGCCACTCTAAGTGCAGGGGCAGGAAAGTGTTTACGAGTCAACCCATTCTTGGCACTTGGGTCACTACCACAGTCCCAGCCAGAGAGGAAAGTAAATCTCGTATACCTGAACCCGGTTAACATACGAGGCTAGTGCACTCTAGATGTAACCTTAAACAAAAAAAAAAAGCACATCTGAGGAAAACTTATGTAAGAGTACCCGTACGAATGTATGAGTATGTGTATATTTGCATGTCATTTGCTTTGTCTCCTCAAGCTCAAGACTGAACGTCCGTGTCGCTCAAGTGGGTGTTAAGCTTCCATGCAACTTTTGCATAGCCCCAAGTCTTTCACCCTCTGTAGATTATCTTGAACGTCTATCACCGCAGTTCCTTCCTCATGGATTAGCTTGGTATATAAACATGTGGACTTTTCCCATCTTCCATTTATGCTTGGTTAGGTGGGTTCCACGCTGGTGCTGTATACTCGATCATTGACCTGATGTATGCTTAGTTCTCATGTTTCCCAGAGGGAGAGAGAGAGAGAGAGAGAGAGAGAGAGAGAGAGAGAGAGAGAGAGAGAGAGAGAGAGAGAGAGAGAGAGAGAGAGAGAGAGAGAGAGAGAGAGAGAGAGAGAGAGAGAGAGAGAGAGAGAGAGAGAGAGAGAGAGAGAGAGAGAGGGAGAGGAGGAGTGGAGAGTCGGGAAGAGAGATGAAGAGGCAGACAAAATGTTACCCCTGTCATGTCCTCCGGTGAAGATGCCAGCATGAAGATGCTCAAATCACACACTGTATACTTAACACACAGCACTATCATACAACTGTAACACACACACACACATACTACAATTACATCACTTAGACACACATACACATCTATGTTAAATTTTAACTGACCCCCGCCCATTCACAGTTATGTCAGCGACATATTACATCGTAAGTAGGAATTTGTTACCAGTTCACGGCTTAGGAATGTGACGGTTAGCTAGTCATTGAAAGGTCACAATGCTAACCTGTAAATGTTCAAACTCCGGCTCCACCTGCGGGTATAGTCATTAACGATACGAATGTCTGACGTCTCAACCATCATCTACCTAATTACTCCCTAATAATACACCAGCAGAGCAACTGTGTATATCTCCAACACCTCCATAACATTCCATGAATCCACCGTACGACAATTTGGTGATAACTGAATTTTGTGGTGTGAAGTGGACCTGCCTACGTTACGGAGTCTCAGCTGGCTGGCACCACCACTTCTGACCACCAGCTTCAACGGCCTTGTCTTCCACTACTACGGTGTCTACGAGTGCTAGTGTGTCTGCAATTCTTCAGAGCTGTTGAAACGAGAGTTGTCAGAGTTTATGCACTGCAAGGGCAAGCAAGCAACAAGCAAGCCAGTAACCCAGTCAGTGGTAACCCAGCCGTTATGAGGTTGTTACTGTAAGTGTCTCTGCAAGCTTCATCTTTCTAGATGATCCTGTCCACAATAAGCCAAGCCAACCTTGGTACCCTGTTCTAAGCCACTGGTTTAGCCTGCTCTGCAAACCATCTGTGGTCGTGCCTACAAGTTCTTTCCGTCTGGTCAACGCCTTTCCTGTCAAGGACGCTTAGCGTGGGTTAATTTGGGTTGCACTGAGCCTGGTACTAGACCAATTTGTGTACCTGCTTACAGATTACCACATTCTCACTTTGCTACAGCGGAAGAGTTAATCAAACAAATGCTTGATTATATTGTCATCACACATAGAAATTCAACATAGAATGCGCCTATGATTTTAGTACTCAAGAAAGATGGTACTTGGCGCTTGGTGATTGATTTCCGGAAGCTGAATACTATAATGATTCTGTTCTTGGTGACTTAAGCAATATTACTGAACATATTAATGGTAATATGTACAAAGTTAGAAATAAGCAGCGGTCAGTGTAAAGAATCGTATATGGACCATATCAAGTTGGTTTGTGACGATACTGATGAAACTTCTGACACCCAGACTGACCTTGTATTCTCTACCGCTAACCACCTGACTGACACGCGTACTGACTTGCTATTCCTTGTGGTCACGACAGGTGATGAGGACACCCTAGGTGTCAGCCAACGTCACTAATTTTTATTCGTCTCGGTCACGGCAAGTCTTAAGCTACCCAGTGCCACTGAATGTGAGCTCCCTAAGTCACATGAACACTGCATATGTAAATCTTGCCCTAGCAGAGTTGGAGTTAAAATGTGAATACTTTGCTATCTTTGCCTTACTAGCTTTGATTTTTGCTATACTTGTAATTTTTGTTGGACTGTGTATCATTCTGGAGTTGCAACATAACTGTATCTCCCCTCACATTATTCTGGCATACTGTACAAATAAATTAGAGTCGTTCTTACATTTCGTTGCTCCCAAAAAAAATTTGTGTTTGTGTAATTTAGTTGCTTAGATGCTTCGACTTTACGAGTTGCCCTGTGTGACTATATGTCATTTTACATGACTGTGTCAATCTATCTAACTTGTGGGTCAATTTCTATTCTACATTGATTATTCATGTACTCTACGAGTTCTGACTTTAACAGATGTGACTTGCGTGCACCAAGTAATCCTTGCCTGTTAAGTTATCTTTACTGTTTTGTATATAATTTACTCCAGAACCCGTAGACTACCTGAAAAGCGATCGACAGATCTCCTCTGATTCTCACTTCAATCCACTAAGATTCATTATGCTTTCAAAATGATCCACAAGTACGATATATATTTTCCTGTTGTACAACAGTTCTTCTGCACTGTATAAATCATAGCTTGGTACTTATCTCTGTAGCATCTGCAGTCCACTGATATTGTATGTATTAGACTATCTGCCTGCATGATGAGGTCGTCCTGCACGTAACATGATCTGAGCTGTCAGTGGTATGTTACGTTGTAAGAGTCCATTACTAGTCATAGTTTAGGAATGTGACAGCTAGAGTCATTGAAAGGTCACGATATTTACCTGTAAGTGTTCAAACTCCTGCTCCACCCGCAGGCATAGCCACTTAACATGTTAACATCACTCTGATAGGATAAAACTGACTTACGTCTCGACCATCTACCTAATCACTACCTAATAACCCACTGGCATAGCAATTGTGTATTTTCTCCAGTGTGTCCATAACGTTCCACAACCCCACCGTACGACAGTTATACTACAACTGTACACACACACACACACACACACACACACACACATGAAAACGCAAAGGAACACGGAGTAAGATACAAAACTTCCTATACTTGCGCAAGGGATTGACCTGATCATATTTACACTCTTTTCTTTCTCTTCCTTCTCCTCCTCCTCCCTCCCTCCTGCTCCTCCTCTCTTCTATCCATTTTTTCTAAATAAGTCTCTCTCTCTCCAATATCAGGTCATAAAAAAGAGAAGCGGCCTCCTTCCATTTCAGAAGCCTGTTACTGAGGCTTCATACATGACGTCACAGGTTACTTGTTGGCCATATTGGACGTGAAGTTGCACTGATAACCACATACACGTATCAAGCACATGTGTGAGATTACTCTCCTCTTCCTAAGACTACGATGGTTCTTACTGGATGTAGTACTAGGCACGATGGTCGATCAACTCTAACAAACTATTGCTTTTCCAAGAATTGTGAAAAAGGGACACCAAGAATAACTGCCGTGAGGAGTAAACACTAACACAAAAGTCCCTTCAGTGAAGAGGTTTTGTTTGTGGTCAAGTGGCTTCATCCTAACATTTACAGCTACCCTCCTTTCCTTGCCATCAAATCTGATTACCTGACTTTCCCAAGTACTGTATGACCTCCACGGATTTGGCGCTTCCCCTTAAATTTAATAAAAATAATACCAATAATAATAATAATAATAATAACAATAACAACAACAATAATAATAATAATAATAATAATAATAATAATAATAACTAGATGAGTTTCGGTCGCTGCACGATCCGAGCAAGATATCCCTGTATCCTGTAAACCCAGCATGATCTACCTCAAATTAAACAAAAAAGGAATAGTACAGAGTGCGGCATAAATTTCTAATGCAGTTCGATATAAACACAATATCTGAAGTCAATCAGAAAAGGTATTTCGCAGATTTATGCACAGAAACTTGCACCCAAATTCCTCCAGTAAATATGGCAAAATGGCACCTCCACTGCCTAAAATCAATTCGCATTTTCCACTAAGATACACCAGCCCTGAAAGTTTAAAGCCAATGAGAATCATCATTCTCTAGGTATCTCAGAGCCCAATATTCCAAAATACACAAGCACTTTTAAGTTTTAAACTACTCAGAAATTGCATTTTCAAGTTATCTATATTGAAGGTTTGAAGCCAATCGAATGAGGTATTCACAAATTATGGCATGAAAAATAATTTTATCCATTTACTTTAATAAAATGGCAAATTGACACTTAGAAAACTCCAAATCAATGAAATCTTTCGTTAAGACAGCGGCGTTTAAGGTTTGATACCTATCAGATGTATGACACACTTATGCCACACTTGGTTGTCTTTACTTTGGAAAAAGTTTCGCCAAGCAGTAGCTTTATAATCCAAAACTGAGAAAATGGTGAGGAGGGAGCTATAGGTAATCAGTCCCTCAGTCTAGAAATGAAGTGCTCAGTCCCTCAGTCTAGAAATGAAGTGCTCAGTCCCTCAGTCTAGAAATGACGTGCTCAGTCCCTCAGTCTAGAAATGACGTGTTCAGTCCCTCAGTCTAGAAATGACGTGTTCAGTCCCTCAGTCTAGAAATGACGTGCTCAGTCCCTCAGTCTAGAAATGACGTGCTCAGTCCCTCAGTCTAGAAAACATTTTCAGTCCCTCAGTCTAGAAATGACGTGTTCAGTCCTCAGTCTAGAAATGAAGGGGCAGTCTTCGTCTAGAAATGACGTGCTCAGTCCCTCAGTCTAGAAATGACGTGTTCAGTCCCTCAGTCTAGAAATGACGTGTTCAGTCCCTCAGTCTAGAAATGACGTGCTCAGTCCCTCAGCCTCGATCAAAAATTACTCATACAAAACCAGTCAAAAACATTCTCCAGATATTGCACAGAAACAAATTCGTTCAATAAAAGTGACATATTGAATATTACACAAAATAAAACATGGCACTCTTTTTTCTTGAGCAAATCCCGGCATCGATGAAGGTTTGAAGCCAATCAAGAGAGACATTCTCCAATTTTTGCTTGGAATCCAATGATTCCAAGTTTATTGTTAGGAAACTGGCAAATTTGCAGCATCTTTAAAACCTAAACTTATTGTGTACCTCTGATTCTAAAATATGCATCAGCCATTAAAGATTGAAACCATTCAGAAGAGGCATAATCAAATTTACAGAAAAACATCATATAGTTTTCTATGACCTACTTGAAGATTTACTTTACATAGGCTTGTGCTTTTGTCGTTTGAGATGCGCTATAATTTATATCGGTGTCTAAGTCGGATATACGAATTTAAACTAGAACTGGGGCGGCGAGGATGGGTTGCTATTGGAGACCTGAAGAGGCTCGAGGCTGAAGAGGCTCGAGGAGCAGATCTTTTCATTTTAGTCTCCGATTATCTATGTCCAGTATATTAGAAAGCTGAGGATTCATCTTTCCACTTTTCCAGTTATTCCTTTCAAAGCAAAACAGTATGTTGATTACTACACAATTTGTCGAAGGCTTCGCAGAGTCTATGTATTTTCGTATTACGTTGGGCAATTTGCTTGTTATCAAGTGCGTCCAACACCATGTCATAGTGATCTATATGATTTTTATGAAAAACAGTGTAAGTGATGTAGTTGTAAATCTTGAAAATTTTCACCAATTAATAAATATCCTAGCCATTTAACTAAAAGAATATGCTGGGGTATATTTGTTTAGCAGTCCTGAGAGGTAACAGCGTCCAGTTCTAAACTCATCTTGTGATTCCATGTTAAGTTTAATAATCTTACTACTTAGCATTCTTTCAAAGATTTTGAAAATATGTGATGTTACTGTAATCAGTCTATAATTCTGAGAATGATTTATGCCATCTATCTGTGTAATTTTTTATAGGATTTATATGATAACGACGCCTGAGTTTGGGCAGTCTCCAAGGGACATTTAAGGACTGTCATAAATGTCTTTTGAATTTTCTTATGAACATAAAGGTCCATTAGTTTGGGCCTGGAGCAGTGTGTGTTGGCATGCTCTCTCTCTCTCTCTCTCTCTCTCTCTCTCTCTCTCTCTCTCTCTCTCTCTCTCTTTAAAGTCAAGTGGAGGGTTAATGTCATATCAGAAATGTTGGTAATGTTCGGGGTCACAATCATAAAAAATTAATGTTGGCTTTTAATCTTAAGTATTGTTTAACGGCTTACTGAACGACGACTCGTACTATGACCTAAGTATTTTTTGTCGTCTTCAGTGCAGTTCTATTTCCATTAAGGGTGTAATGCTACTTTTTTTTATCCTAGAGTTTTACATTGGTCTTTACTTTGGTCTTGCTTTCAAATTCGTAAATGGCCTTCTGCTCTGTCTCTTTTATAGTGTACAATATTTTCAGTTTTAGACAGATGCTTTTATTTCTCTAACTAGTATTTATTTTCGTTCTTGATTAAGTCTAAATTTTTTTAGAAAATTTGTAGCTGATCCTAAAACTGTGTGGAATGTTGCATTTGGTGGTTTGTACACAGTAACTAATGGTTAAATTCCACTAATATTTCTTAAACCGGTATCAGCTGGTAGACGGTTAAAGGGTCTTTGGGGCCATGAATGGTGATACAGTGTTCTCTAAGTATGCTTACGTCATCCCTGCTTCGATGTCACTGTAGTTTTTAATAAGTCTCCGTGAAGGCTACAAACTATGCAATGACTGTTAAAACGACCATTTACATAAGGGCCATTGTCGCTATTGCTTTAACACCTCATATGCTTGTAAGAATGAATACCGTTATACCTGGAGTATACCCGCGGCCCGGTCTGTGACCAGGCATCATGATGGATCAGGGCCTGATCAACCAGGCTGTTACTGTTGGCCGCACGCAATCCGACGTACGAACCACAGCCCGGCTGGTCAGGTACTGACTTCAGGTGTCTGTCCAGGGCCTTCTTGAGACAGTCAGGGGGTTATTGGTATATGTGTATAATATATGTGTTTGTAAAGGGATCTTTTGCTGTCAGTGGATTCATTAAAATCTATATAGGGAAAATAAGTGTTGCTTGGTCAACCTCTGGATTTCTAGACATTTTTTTTCCTTAAGTTCATATATTTTTCTATATGAATTAACTCCCTATATATGGACTTCCAAATTATTATTTTTTTGTGTGTTTCTAAACGTAAGTTCTTAAATTTCACCTTGCATTGTTCTCAATTTCTTCTCCTTGTCCGTTTTCATTTTTTATTTCCCGTTTTCTAACTGTTTTTAACGTTAAACGGTGTCTTCGTTTAGAATGGAGTTTCCTTCAATAATTTATATGATATTTAGAAACGTAAATGTAAATGTCTTAGCATTGGGAGCTACAAGCACCAACAGCCTGACTGACCAGACAGTCAACCAGAAGGCTGTACCTATCATTCACTCTGGTGGTGTTCGGGTATCATATTCACTTCTCATTATCCTATTCAAACCCGCTATATTTTCTCCGCTCTTAAATTGGTTAATAAAGCAAAAGCACAATTATGGGTGTGTGAGATGAGTGTGTGGAGGAACAACACACTCTTCTGCTTATACTCCCTCTCTCCCACTCGCCTCCTCCTCTCCCTCCCTCTCCTCCCATCTTCCACCTCTCTTCCCATCGCCCCTCTCTTCTCACTAGTAAATTAAAATTATATCGTTCTGAATATTTCTCCTCTGTTTATCACTCCGCTTCCTTGTCAGCACCAAGGTCATTTTCTGTTTACACAACCTTTCCTTCCTTGTTCCTATGTCTCTAGTTTCTTTCCTTTTTGTCTCTCTTCCTCCATCCTCTCCCCTCCTCCTCCTCCTTCCTGCACTTCACCCTCCATTAACTCGCAGCACATCCACAGATCTCTCTCTCTCTCCTGCCCACACCTGCACCTCCCTGAGTATTGTTTACCTCCTCTCTTTTTCTTCTACTCTTCCTTCTTTGCTCACCATCTTTCCCATTGTATGCTCTTCATTTCTTTTCTTTTTTGTTTTTCCCTCTTCTTATATTCTCTCTCCTCACTCCTAAATTCGATGATTCAACATCTCCCTCTTATTGTATTACTTCTCGTTATTCAACATACTATGCCTTTAAATTTCTCCCGTTAGCGCATCTTTACTATTTCTCTTCCTTTTGCCCGCTTTCCTTCGTCCCTCTTTCCTCTCCAGCTCCCTCGTGGCCGGGAATCTTCTTAGCGACTCAGCAAGGTCACTCACCCTGGCCGGCGCCGATGCTGCAACCACTACCACACCTTAACTCACTCACTCTGTCTTGCTCTCTCTCTCTCTCTCTCTCTCTCTCTCTCTCTCACACACACACACACACACACATAAACACTTAGTAGCGACTAAACAAGCGGGGCCAATAGCTAAGACTCGACTCTTGCAACCACAAATAGGTGAGTGTACACACACACACACACACACACACACACACACACACACACACACACAGGAGAAAAATGGTGGAACACCTAGAAATAAATGAGCTTATCAACGACAGCCAACACGGTTTCAGGGACGGGAAATCCTGTGTCACAAACCTACTGGAGTTCTATGACAGGGTGACAGCAGTAAGACAAAAGAGAGAGGGTGTGGGTAGATTGAATTTTCTTGAACTGTAAGAGGGCGTTTGACACAGTTCCACACAAGAGATTAGTGCAAAAGCTGGAGGACCAGGCAGGGATAATAGGGAAGGCACTCCAATGGATCAGGGAATACCTGTCAGGTGTCAGAGTGGGCGCCGGTGACGAGTGGGGTTCCACAGGGGTCAGTGCTAGGACCGGTGCTGTTTCTGGTATTTGTGAACGACATGACGGAAGGAATAGACTCCGAAGTGTCCCTGTTTGCAGGTGATGTGAAGTTGATGAGAAGAATTCAATCGGACGAGGACCAGGCAGAACTACAAAGGGATCTGGACAGGCTGCAAGCCTGGTCCAGCAATTGGCTCCTGGAGTTCAACCCCACCAAGTGCAAAGTCATGAAGATTGGGGAAGGGAAAAGAAGACCGCAGACGGAGTACAGTCTAGGAGGCCAGAGACTATAAACCTCAATCAAGGCAAAAGATCTTGGGGTGAGTATTTGAATCACAGGGATGTTAGGAAGTATTCCTTCAGTCACAGAGTGGTCAGGAAGTGGAATAGTTTGGGAAGCGACATAGTGGAGGCAGGATCCATTCATAACTTTAAGAAGAGGTATGATAAAGTTCATGGCGCAGGGAGAGTGACCCAGTAGCGGCCAGTGAAGAGGCGGGGCCAGGAGCTATGAATCGACCCCTGCAACCACAACTAGGTGAGTACACACACACACACACACAAGTGCAAGCGCAAAGCTTGAGGAAGGACAAAAGAGGCCGCAGACAGAGTAAAGCCTAAGAGGTCAGAAGCTGCAAAACTCATTCAAGGAAAAGGATCTTGGGGTGAGCATCATACCGAGGACATCTCCTGAAGTGTACATCAACCAAATAACTGCTGCAGCATACGGGCGCCTGGAAAACTTGAGAATAGCGTTTCGACATTCACGACTCTGTACACCATGTACATCAGGCCCATATTGGAGTATGCAGCACAAGTACAGCACCCACACATGGTCAAACACTTCAAGAAATTAGAGAAAGTGCAAAGGTTTGTAACAAGACTAGTCCCGGAGCTGAGGAGCTTGTCCTACGTGGAGAGGGGGAACTCAACCTGACAATACTGGAAGACAGGAGGGACATGGAAGGACATGATAACAACATATAAAATACTGAGATGTGACACAGCAACAAGGGGTCACAACTTGAAGTTGAAAACTCTGATGAGTCACAGGAATGTTAGGAAGTACTTCTTCAGTCATAGAGTTGTCAGGAAGTGGAATAGTCTGGAGAGTGATGTAGTGAAGGCAGGATCCATACATAGCTTTAAGAAGAGATATGATGTTAAAGCTCATGGAGGAAGAGAGAGTGGACTTAGTAGCGACCAGTGAAGAGGCGGGCCAAAAGCTATGACTCGCCCCCTGCAACCACAATTAGGTGAGTACACACACCCACACACAAACACTTAAGATCTGATGGAAGAAATGGGAGCTGCAAGGAAAACCTGTTTTATAAGGGTACGCACATATGTCAAGATAAAATAAGACTTTTGCCAATTCTATTTTACGAGGCCAAAAAAAACAAACCTAGAAATAAGAAGAAAAACAGATCTGGGGGAGATCTAATAACATCGACACAGTCTATGTCAAGGAGACAAGGAGCATGCCTAGGCATTTCTGCCCGAAATGTCTAGGCATGCTAGTGGCCTTCTTTGTAATTAATATTTTATAACATGTAAACCACACATTGTACAAACAAACCACTCATCTTGAAAAGGGTGGATAAACAAGAGAAAAGAGTTCAGGAAATGCCTCAACACTCCACTGAGACTCCTTGTCCAGTATATCCAGAAGCAAGGTAAGAAAAATAGTATGCCCCAAAAAATGTTAAGAGATAAAAGAATCAGAATGTCGTACCCAAATATAGATGGAATCACCAACAAATGTGAAGTCGTGAAAGATAAGACAGGAGAGGAAAGCCTTGATATTGTAGCTATTACTGAGACGAGACTCTCAGGAATAATAACAGTTGTGATATTCCCAGAGGGCTACCAAGTCATGAGAAAAGAAAGGGAAAATAAAGGAGGAGTACTGATGGTCAGAAACCACTGGAGACTTAAAGAATTAGGAAACCTGAGGGAGGGGAATTTCAGAGATTAATAGCGGATATATAATCCGCCACCAAACAACAGGTCAAAAGAGAAGTATGATCAGAATAAGACAATTATTTACATATTGGAAACTGAATGAGGATATTTGAACCATATGGATACTGACTAGAAATATGGACAGTCAAACTTATGGAAGAACCATACAAGAATTTTCTGAGCCAAGATATGAAGGAAATAAAAAGAGTGGAGGAGGAAGGTGATGAATCTGTGAGATTTGATTTAACTTTCACACAAAATGAACATGATATAATTGAATCTACTTATAAGGAGCCACTAGATGCCTGCGATCATTCAGTGCTAGTTTTGAACATCACGTGAAAATGGGAATGGAAAGATAAATAATAGGAATGGATAACAGGAAATGTGACTACAAACAGGAAGACTATAGTGACATGTGACATATTCTGATAGAAGTGCAATAGGAAAGTGAAGTGGAGGTAAAAGCTGTACGCAGGATGCACGCAGGCACGCATGCGCGCACACACACACACACACACACACACACACAGGCGAGATCTAAAGCAACAGTCCATTACCTCTGACATCATACTGTGAAGTGCAGGAAAATATACTAAGAGCACAAATAGTTTACCAACCTGCCGTATATAAGAGTCACCGGACACTAACATTGGTTCACAAAATGGAAAGCATGTTTCACCATCCTGTTCCCGCTGTATACCTGTGACATGCCTGTGTCCGGTTTCTAGCTTTTTACATCCCAAACCGGCCTGATGCCAGACTTCCTTGAATGATCTCTTCCCGGAAAAAAGAAAATGAATAGGTTGACAGATTATACGTTGCTGGACTGTCCAGATGGCGTCGATAGTATGTCGCAAACGAAGAATTATTTTTTTTAATGAGTAAGCGCCGTTGTTAACAGTAATCTCCAGAGCACACCTTGCGATACAGTTGCTGGTGGAATCCAGAAACAATGAACGTCGAAATCTTCGTGGTGAGATGAATGTAGGTTAGGTGATATCTCTTCATGGTGGGTTACCACATCTCTTGCCCCTTTTACCTTAAGAGACCATAATTATGATGTGTCATAATAACAATGGTTCTTTCTTAAAGTGATTTCCAGCTATTTATTTTAACATTATCGGGGAATTATAGTTATCCGCATACATAAACTTAAGTAAATAGAATGACTGTTACTGAATAAACATAAGAATGAACAGAGACTCGAACAGTGGTCCTTGAATATATCGTAAGCCACCGTTCGAGTCAACGTCCATTCTTTCATATATATATATATATATATAATAATATATATATATATATATATATATATATATATATATATATATATATATATATATATATATATATATATATAATTTTCTAATGAGTAAGTATAGTAATATACTTCTTAAAACTGTCAAGTCCTGTAGGAAAATTTATAAAATACGAAACAACGTATTCAGGGCCGCGGTCCAAGACTCTTCAGCTTGCTACCAGTAAGTATAAAAAATACTGCTGCAACAAAATGCAAGTTTTCAAGAAGAAACGTGAAAGAGAAAATCAGCCAGTGATGGCTATGTAGGCCGGGATGACCAGGCGGTCAACAAGTCTGGACTCAGGCCGGGCTGCGAAGATAAAAGAATCCTCCAAACCGGTCACAGGTATATTGTACACTAAATTTGAAATTATACATCTGGGACACTTTTAACCCAAAACACCCACACACGCACACACACACACACACACACCTGCAACCACAATTGGTGAGTACACACACACACACACACACACACACACACACCACCATAAACAACAGGCCAAGTATCTATCGACAAATGCCTTTGATAACTAGTAACTACAGTAACTACACACACACACACACACCAAATTTGAGTCTATTAAACTGTTTTTGATAAACTGAAAAGCTACTAAACATAGAACTCACAACATTGGCTAATACAATAACAAATTCAGTTTCCCTTTACAATGGTGATTTGTCAAAAAACTTTGTTTCTTGAGCCTGAATAAGAGTTATAATTTGAAGCTAGAGAAAACGCTTTCTCAATTTTTCATCTGAAGTGCAGACAATAAAAAGATAATAGTAAATATAAGAAAACCGTAGGGTAATCCCATACAATATCTAAATATGAGTATTGTGCGGATAGTAGCGTAGAGTGAAGAGGCTTCTATGTATATACGTGACTTCTGTGGCCACTGGCAACTCGGTGGAAAGAGGGAAAATTCGTGCGCACCAGATGCCCGGAGAATGACTGCTGTTGCACCCACAACAACTTGCACTTGTGCCCAGCGCCCTGTTATGTGCAATTTAGATGACAAGTAATACAATTCTCCACAGGCGTTGCAATCATTTGGTTACGCACGCACACAAATGCCCATGCACACACACACATACATACACACATACATACACACTTACACACACACACACGCACACACACACACAGAGGAGGGGAAATCACAAGAAACGACCGAGAAGTATGTGAAGAGCTCAACAAGAGATTTAAGGAAGTATTTTCAGTGGAGACAGAAAGGACCCCAGAAAGCCGGAGTGGTGGGGTACACCATCAAGTGCTGGACACAATACACAACCGAGAAGGAGGTAAAGAGGCTGCTAAGTGAACTAGATACCTCAAAGGCGATGGGGCCGGACATCTCTCCGTGGATTCTGAGAGAGGGAGCAGAGGCGCTCTGTGTACCACTAACAATAATCTTCATCACATCTATCGAAACAAGGCGATTACCTGAGGGGTGGAAGACAGCAAATGTAGTAACAGTTTTTAAGAAAGGAGACAGACACGGAACACTAAACTACAGTCCAGTGTCACTGACTTGTATAGCATGTAAAGTCATGGAGAAGATTATCAGAAAGGAATGGACTTAATCACAACAACCAGCATGGTTTCAGGGAAGGGAAATCCTACTAGAGTTCTATGACAAGGTGACGGCAGTAAGGAAAGAGAGAGAGAGAGGGGTAATTAGACTGTGTTTTCTTGGACTGGAAAAAGACTTATGGCACAGTTCCACACAAGAGATTAGTGTAAAAGTTAGAGAACAAGCAGGTATAACAGGGAAGGCACTGCAATGTATCAGAGAATACCTGACAGGAAAGCAACAGCGAGTCATGATACGCGACACGAGGTGACAGACTGGGTGCCTGTTAAGAGATATATTAAGAGAGGAAGATTACCACTGTGAGCAACTTCAGGACATGTACGCAACATTCTTCCGTAGGTTTCAAACAGAGGCAGAGGCACCGAATTATCCTCAATGAAAGCTCACTACCGTGACACACAACTGTGTCCACCAGAGCTGCCTTACTACTTACTCTTGAATGGGTGGGGCTCACACTGATTATATCTACGCCTTCACCTCTCCCCTTCCTTACTATGTAGTTAAAGGTTATTGTACATATGGTCTAGAAGGAGTCAATGATCTTTCCATACCGAAATTGAGCAATGAAGGTATGAGCTCATCTCTTTTCATGATTAAAAAAAAAAAAAACTTAAGTCAGCAAATCTAAAAGCATTAACGGTGCCGATGTATGTTTTCAGCATTATACAAAGAGGCATTCCTCACCATTTTCAGGTATCGCTCCTTCACTGATGTCATAGGACATTATTGTGCCAAGTCTTCTACAGGTTCCTCCTGTGTTTTGTACCCCGTGCTCCTTTTCTGTTTTTAATTCTTTCAATATCTGAGCAGTTAAAATTTGTTACCTTGTACAATGGAAGACTTGGCTGATATCTGCAATTTTTCCGTGTCTTCTACCGAGGTGACGTTCATGCTTATTTTGGTACTGCCCACAAATATATGATATGGATAAATATTGTTTACTTATAACTACTACTACTTTCTGTGATGTAAAGAGAGACAGAGAGAGATTCCATATTATTTTTAAAAAGACACGCAAGAAAGCACTAGGACATGTTTATTAAGAAGTATTGATCCTGGGATCTGAACACTTCACAGAACCCAAACATATCTTAGTGTTTGCTTGCCTGCCTTTTAAGAAACAACATGGAATACTGGTCCGGAGGCTAGTATATATTAAACTCGTTGCTAATCTCTGGCCCACCTTATGGACCAGACCCACTTTCACTACTAGTCCCCGCCCACCTGTGACTATATCTACAATTCCTGCATCGTTCCAATCCTTTCGCTGGCTCTATATTTTTGCTAATTTACCAGGTTCATAACATACGAGGAACTCAATGCGAGACGGAATAAATAAAAACTGTACATTAATTCCTTTATTTATGACCTTTTTTAATACCTATATCTGGATTTTCAATAGAAAAGTCAGGTGTCCGAAAGGTCTCTCGATACAGGCACTCAGGTGTTCCACATGTGTCTTATTCATAAAAACTTGTTGGTATTGTATACTTTTAATGTAAAGAGGGCATTTTGTGAGAGAGATTAGCATCTTCCAGCAAATTCAGTGGTTGTCTTGAAAAACACGTTGAAGGATGGCTGAATTATCTTGTGCATAAATGACGGTAAATTTGTGTTCAGTGATTCTTGTTTTCAAGTTCCCTAAAAAAATCTGTCTTATTTAGGAGGAATTTTTCAAGTTCTCTAAAAATTTGTCTTATTTAGGAGGAATTTTTCAAGTTCCTTAAACTTTGTCTTACTTAGGAGTAGTTCTTCAAGTTCCTCTTTAACTCAACATTCACTCCGCTACTATATACCTCCTCCACTGTATATAATGTACACTCAATATTCACTGAAGTTTCAGAGTATAACACTGAAGGTGAGAATAATGAAGACTTACAATCCTCGATATCAAAATTATATTAATATACATTTAATACAGAGTGACTGGTAACACCTTAAGTAGATAACACAGTACATAATAGAGTGATAAGTAATACACAGTGTAAAATAATAGTGAGAAACAATACCGAGTGAAGAGTAACAGAGAGTGAAAAGTAATAGAGTGAGAAACGATACTATGAGAAGTGATACAGCGAGAATACAGTGTGAATAATACAGAGAAATAATACAGTGACTATAACAGAGAATAATACAGATTGAAAAACAATAGAGACTATAAGAAAATGAGAATAATACAGTGAGAATAATACAGAGAGTGGTTGATGCTTCTTGCCAATTAACTCTGACAGCCTATCATTATTTTTTATACTGATGGGGAAGCACTAAACCCACAGTGATCGCAAATAGCTCGGGGCAGTCGCAGGCAAGCAGGTTTGATCCAAGGGCACACAGGTAACCCGTGTCGAGGCCAGGCCTCTCTGCTGGCCACCTCACCAACCAGACTGCTGAAGGGTATCTCCAATTCCTTGGATCAAGAACAATTCATTATCAAACCAACCAACCCTCCCCCCCCCCTCGAAGGTCATTACAGACGTTTTACGGGAATGACCTATGCGACCTCTATAATGACCTGTGAAGATGTGTAATGACCTTTGAACATAAGAACATAAGAACATAAGAAAGGAGGAACACTGCAGCAGGCCTGTTGGCCCATTCTAGGCAGGTCCTTCACATTCCATCCCACTAACAGAATATTTGTTCAACCTAATTTTCAATGCTACCCAAGAAATAAGTTTTGATAATTTTATTTACTCATGTGCAATTCCCACTCAAATCCAACCCTTTCACTCATGAATTTATCCAACCTAAATTTAAAACTACCCAAGGTCCTTGCTTCAATAACCCTACTAGGCAGACTGTTCCACTCATCAACTACCCTATTTCCAAACCAATACTTTCCTATATCCTTTCTAAATCTAAACTTATCTAACTTGAATCCATTATTGCGGGTTCTCTCTTGGAGAGATACCCTCAAGACCTTATTTATATCTCCTTTGTTAATACCCATTTTCCACTTGTATACCTCGATCATGTCTCCCTCATTCTACGTCTTACAAGTGAATGTAATTTAAGGGTCTTCAATCTTTCTTCGTAAGGAAGATTTCTAATGCTATGTATTAATTTAGTCATTCTACGCTGAATGTTTTCTAACGAATTTATGTCCATTCTGTAATATGGAGACCAGAACTGAGCTGCGTAATCTAGGTGAGGCCTTACTAATGATGTATAAAGCTGTAATATAACCTCTGGACTTCTGTTGCTAACACTTCTTGATATAAATCCCAGTAATCTATTTGCCTTATTACGTACGCTTAGGCATTGCTGTCTTGGTTTAAGGTTGCTGCTTACCATCACCCCCAAGTCCTTCTCGCAATCTGTATGGCTAAGTTCTACGTTATTTAACTTATAAGTGCTTGGGTTATGGACACTCCTGAGCTTTAGAACTTTGCATTTATCTACATTGAACTGCATCTGCCATTTTTCTGACCAGGAATTGAGTTTGTCTAAATCCTCCTGTAGTTCACTGACATCTACGTCTGAATCGATTATCCTACCTATCTTCGTGTCATCAGCGAATTTGCTCATATCACTAGAAATTCCTCGTCAAGGTCATTTATATATATTATAAACAACAATGGGCCCAAAACCGATCCCTGAGGAACGCCACATGTTACAGATCCCCACTCCGATTTAACCCCATTTATGCACACCTCTGCTTCCTATTGGTGAGCCATGACTCGATCCATGACAACACTTTTCCCCCAATGCCATGAGCAGCCACTTTCTTTAACAGTCTCGATGTGGTAC